>CAUYRT010012430.1:0-54355 GCA_963574885.1 Lepilemur ruficaudatus
ACTTGCCAGACAAAAATAGATGCCACATATTACCCAATGGCTACTTGCCCCTGGGCCTATGTCCTCTCGGACATCAAGATGTCATGCAAATGATGGTTCCATGAATCCTAGTCCCCAAACCCTGCCCAGCCTTCATGCCCTGTTAGAGCTTCTAACCTGGTGGACAAGACAGATGAGCCAATCCACTGCTGTGACACGGTATCTCAGGGAGCACCCATTTCTCAGGTAAAGCTTGTTCCGGTGTCAGCAGTCCTCAGAAAAATGATGAAGGCAGGCAACGTAGGGCTTGCACAGTTTATAAGAAGTTGGAGAAGAGACGCTGTCAGCCAGAGAGACTGTCTTAACACATCAAACTATAACATAAGAGAAGGCTAGGAAATAGTCTCCCCACTCTTGGGGTGTCAGAGAGCCAGGCTCAAAAGAGGATGCGTGAGGAACTCTACCTTGGAGCTGGGTCTACGTCAGGAAGCCACAGGAAGGCCTCACGCAGGTGTCACATCCAGGCGGGCCCCGGTTCAAACCCAGGCTCTGCCACTCATTAGCTGTGTGCAGTTAGGGGAATCCTGTAACCTCTGCATCTTGTTTTCTTGGTCGATCTATGGGATAGTGATAACAAATTGGCCCAGTTGTTATATGGATTAAGTGAACCAAATACACAAAGCACATCCTGCAGTAGTGGAGGCTCCATAAATGTGATTAAGCAGATTCTGGACACATCGGATCTGCGCCTGAATTCCAGCTTTGCTCAGTGCCACCTTCGGAAGCTACTAGACCTCACTAAACCTTAGTTCCCTCCTCATAAAATAGGGAAAATAATCGTCTTCCTCACAGAGTTGTTTTCAGATTCACGAGACAAACATATAAAGCACTCAGCACAGTCCCAGACACGCCAATCTGAGTAGTCGCTCTACTATTCCCATCTCCATGGCCCATCTGGCACTTCCTGTTACCCTGTTCTTTTCTGACCTTCTTGTCTAGAATTCCTAGATGAGCTTTTTATTGTAGTAAAATATACGTGACATAAAATTTACCATTTTATCAATTTTTGGCGTACAGTTCAGTGGCATCCAGTATATACACAATGTCGCGCAACCATCCACACCATCCCTCGCTAGAACTTTTTCATCTTCCCCAACAGAAGCTCTGTATCCATGAAACAGCATCCCCACCCCCACCCTGCTCCGCTGCCCCCAGCAACCGCCATTCTATTCTCTGTTTCTAAGACTCTGACTGTTCCAGGTACCTCATCTAAGTGCAATCATACAGTACTTGTTGTTTTGTGACGGGCTTCCGTCACTTAGCATATCTTCCAAGCTCCTCCATGTCGTAGCATGGACCAGAATTTCATTCTTTGAGCTTTTCAAGTTCAAGTCCATTTGTTAGACTCCAATTTAGATCACCCTGCCCCCACCAGATGAAAATACAGAGACGCAACAGCACACAGGGCTGACTACGTACAAAAGAAACAGACTGTCTTTCTTGTGATTACAAAAGCAATGCATACTCTTTTTTATGGAACACTTCGTGACAGCTCCAAATTCCTCCGAAGGCCACATCGTCACCCATGGTCCCTTCAAGGACGGGTATGTTTTGTGCAGGAAATGGCTTTGTTAGATTATCCTCCCACAGGGTGGGGCAGGGCTGAAGCAGCAGGCAGCGTCCAGCCAGCGTTCATTCACTCCAAGCGACAGCATCGCACAGCCACAAACCCGCATTCGCCATGGCCTCCTCTCTCTCCAGATCCAAAGTTGAAAACACCCCGCTGCTCTTCTCAGTTGGGACGTAAATATTTTCTTAATCCTAATTCATTTTAAAACACATATTGTTGTGGGATTTAAAGCCACTCTTCCGTGCTAATAAGCTTGGCCTGGCCTGCCCCCGCCCTTCCCTGGCTCCCCGGCTGGCTTGGGAGGCTCCCTCTGTCCTGCACACAGGGGAGAGGCGCCCCGCCCCACCCCGCCACAGGAGCTGCCGTGGAAAACTGGAAACAACCTAAGTATCTAACACAAGGAAACTAGTTAAGTAAACGACAGCACATGCGTAAGACAGGACCAGATGGAAGCCATTCAAATCAGGGTAAAGAACCAAAAGGCATGGAAAAGTGGAATAATCCCATTGCATGCGCTTGTGTGTGTGTGTGTGTGAACCTTAACTACATGGTGAAGTGCAATTATGCGACTTTTCTTTTCTCCTTTAGCTTTGTCTGTATTTTTTGTATTAGATTCCTAGGGCTGCTATAACAAATTACTATAAATTTGGTGGCTTATAGCAATAGAAATTTATTCTCTCATGGTTCTGGAGGCCAGAAGTCCCAAATCAAGATGTCAGCCTGGCCATGCTCCCTCCAAAGACTCTAGGGGAGATTCCATCCCTCGCCTCTTGTGGTTTCTGGGGGCTGTCTGCGTTCCTCAGCTTCAGCCCGCATCGCCGCAATCTCTGCGATCTCTGCTGCCACATCACACAGCTCCTCCTCCCCTTCTCCTCCGTGAGTCTGCCTTGCTCTGTAAGGAAGTGTGTGGCTGCAGTTGGGGCCCACCCAGATAATCCAGGACGAACCCTTCCTCTCAAGAGCCTTGCTTTAAACACACCTTACTCAATCTTAACCACATAACATAACAGTCACAGGTTCCAGGGAATTAGAACATGGACATGTCTTTTGGGGGACCACCTTTTAGCCCACTATACTTTATAACCAGCAAAAATAAGTCTCATGCTTTCCTTTTAGGTAGTCACTACTTGGTGCATTACTTTAGCCTGGACACCCATTGCCTGGCTCATGATAGACACAAAGCAAGTATTTGTTGAAGGAATGAATAAACTGCCCAGAGTAGGTACTATGATCAGGGTGAGAAATTACAGGTGACTTCTTTCCTGTTTATTTTTTTCTTTGTTTTTTTTTATTACTACTATTTTCAGATGCCATTAAAAGATATTTCCTCCTTTTTTTTTTTAACTCTTACATAAATATTGTCCCTCTAAAGCTAGGAAGTTTAAACCTTCGTCCAATATTATAGCACAAAAGGGGGCTCACGTTTCCTTGGTGTGGTCTCCATCCTAAGAGGCTGAATGAATGAAGAACTCTCACTTTCAGTGCCCTCCTGCCCTGGTTTCATTTCTGCAGCCACCCCAAAGCAATGTGAAGCCAGACACTGGCATTGCAAGAAAGACCCTCTCTTGTCATTTTTCCCCGTTTCCCTTCTGGCACCGGGAACATTGATGGGAGCCACACCCAGAGGCTGGGCACCTGAGAGCGGGCTGCATGACCTACTCTTCCACCTAAGACCCTCTTTCCCGCTATAGGCCACTTACTCCCACTTGAGCAAGTAACACCGAACCTCTGTAGGGCCCAGTTTAGGAATGGCAAATAGATGTTTCTGCCTGCCACACACACACACGCACACATACATTAGTAACTGATTATGACACTCTACACACAGCATCAAGAGCCTTCTAAACACCATGGCCATCAGTCCAATTTGGCAAGTGAGATAAAAGCCACTTGCCATTCCTCACCCTGCCTGTGGTGAAGAATAGATTTTCATCATCAACAAACAAAAATAGACTGAGCTCCTCATGTTCACACAGGTCTACAATCTAGATACAGATTCAGAAAGGTATGAAAAACAGATACAAGGGGCCCGGTAGCCTGTGCTAAGGGCTGAAAACATGATGCACCCAATGTGTCGGAGGAGTTTAGAGACCGGTGGAGACCCATGAGAGCTCCCAGAAAGCTGCTGGAGGAAGTTAGACAAAAAGGGACAATGGGAGGTAAAATAACATTTAGGTAAATCGAGGAAAACGGAGATAAAAATCCAGATTTCAAGGATTGCATGAGATGTCTTCAAGGAACAGAGAGCAAAGCAACTTACCTAACACCAAGGTCATTCGGATCCTACTCAGATGTCACCTGCTCAGAGAGGCCTTCCCTGACCCGTCTAGATAAAAATGACACTTGTTTTCTTCCTGGTCATCTAGACTGGAAGCTCTACTAGGACGGGGACTTTGCTTTGTCCCTACAGTGCTCCCAGCACCCGGGACAGGGCCTGCTCAGAAAACATTTGCTGACGAATGAGCAGACCGAGGTCTCTGCAGGGGCCCTTGCAGGAGCTCAGCGTGGAGAAATGTGTGGGCTCAGAAGTTACTGCCTTTGACTGTCAAACTGAGGACTTTGGTTAACTGGAATGCCATGTTCAAGTGCATTTTTGGAACACTGGGTTAAACAGAATTTAGCAGGTTTCTTTTCTGTAGGTCTTTCTTACACCTTTACCGTACCATCACAGACATTCAAGTGTTCCCAAGTATTAATCCATGGCGCTCTTTTCATTCTTTTTCCTTTTATGTTTCTTTCTTTCTTTTCTTTTTTAATACATCACTCTGGATTTAGTGCTTCCCTGAAGACACTTTGGGAAGTAGAGCTGCAGAAAATGGGAAGTTTCAAAGATGCTGGAGTGGGAGCGTGGATATGCAGTGATACTCTAGGAGGATTAATCTGATAGGACGGATGAGCAGAGGGAAGAGATTTGAAACAGAGAGCCAGTTTAAGGAACATAACAGGAGTCATTCCCTCAATTATTACGCTGCAAACATGATGTACCAGGTACTGTTCTAGGCAATGGGGATTGAGTGATAAACAAAACAAAGTCCATCCCACGTGGATAGCGCAACCGTGTGTTCTGATTTTCCCAGGACACTCCAAATTTTTGTCTGTTGGCTCCACTTAACTATTAAATAGTGTGATATTTATTCTCAAAATTGTCTTGGATAATAAATTGTTTGGATAATAAATGTTTGGATAACAAATGGTCACCCAATTCGTGGAGCTAACCTTCTATGGAAGAAACCATGAGGCTGGCCCACATGCTGCCTTTGTGTAAATTAGAGAAAGGGTCCCCCCACTGAGTGGACATAGCCCACAGGTGCACAGTTGGACAAGTAGATATTCCCTTTGTGCAATTTGAATAAAGGCCTTTCTATGGGACAATGCCAGCCCTTCCAGGACACTCACCTTGGAGGGCAGAGCTCAGGCCTGATGTCTGCCTCTACACCCTTTCCGTGAGCAGGGATTTACAATCCAGGTGTGGGTTCAGGAATGAAACAAGAGGACACAAGGCAATGCCTGGCCCAGCCCTCTTGTGCAGTGAACAGCCTGCGTAACAATTAGCTCATGTCCTGAAGGTGATCGTAAGCAAATAAATGTATAAGTAAATACAACGTCAAGCAGTGGAAAGAAAACCGAGGTAAAATCAGGGGACTGGGAGGAAAAGAGACCCAGCAACTACTCTGCACAATTCCAAAAGGCAACATTTGCACTGTGGTCCAGGGAAGTGGCACCCCTGGGGGCTGAGCACCGGGACAGGGGGAGCTATTTTAGACAGGCTGGTCAGGAAAGGCCTTTCCGTGGAGGTGGCAGGTAATTTGGCACTGACTGTAAGACAAGAGGAATGAATACAAGAGAAACACGGCCGTGGGTGTGGGGGAGCCCACATGCCATGGTGGCTGATTTCGTGCACGGGCCTTGGGGAATGAATGTTCAAGAGGACCTCAAGCTTCACGCCCGAGAAACAGGGAAACGAAGGTGCTGCTCAGTGCTGCCCAGCATACCCAACCTGCCACACATGGGTGGTGCAGGGAACAGGCTGGCCGGCAAAAGAGGCACGGTCCCTTCTCCTGGGGAGTTGACCGTCCCGGTCAGGATTTCCCAGCGTGTGTCTGGAGGAACACTAGCCAGGTGGTATGCTAATGGTGCTACCAGGCAAAGTTGCCTCAATAAGTTTGGGAAATGCTAGGTTAAGCAAATTAAACAGGCTCCCTTACTGGAAGACTTCTTGGAGCTTTGAATAAGCTAATATGTGTTGTGAATCCCAAGCAAGGAATATAGACAGCAGCCTCTTCTAACTGAACTGTCCAAGGCAATTTTTCTTTCCGCGGTATCTCAGGAGGCTCGTGTCCCTGCAGAGGGTAACTGTGCTCTGACAAATGCCAACCGGGCTGGAAGGGAAAGCAGAGCAAGATAAGGGTTATGGGGGCGGCAGGGCCGGCACAGATGAGGGAGCCCCCTCGGAGCCTTCTGCACAGCCCAGGAGGGCAGGGGCTCCCACAGCTACTGGAGCCCACAGCTGCAGGGGCCAGACCTGCCTGAGGCTGTCCCCACAGGTGTGGCTTCACTCAAGCTCCAGTGGTGACCTCTGAGTCAGCCCCCTCCCTTAGGGCCAAGTTTAGCCTCTGACTGGCTGGCTAAAGTGGTTGTCTGCACTCACTGGGCCTCCACTTACCCTTCTATAAAATGGGGATAAGAATATTGCCCTCCCTCTGCCATGTGGCACAAGGCCCTCATAATTACTACTTGGCAGGGTTCTGAGGTGCTGACAAGCTCCGTCTGACACATTTCTCCCTGGATCCTCAAGACACCGTACCTCGCCTCCACAGGAGACCACAGACCTGTCGACAGGCAGCACGAGGAGAACTCAGCCGCTCAGCCAGGGGGCAGGAGTCTCTCTCTGGCTTTCTGGCTCTCTCTGTCATAGCTCCTGTCAAAACGAAAGACTCTCCTAACCCTCTGCTGGCCCAGGGGCATTGTGGAGGAGGAAGAGCCACCTGCCAGCTGCCACTCCAGGACCCTGCTGCACCTGGGAGGCTGCTCAGGGCCAGGACACCCAGAGGAGGCGTCGCCTGCCTGGACGCAGCCATGCGGTGTCCTTCTCGCTGAGGAGGAGGGGCCCGTCCACCGGGGGCCCTCACAGGGCTGGGCGATGACGACGTCGGAGGATCCGAGTCCAGCCCAGCCTGGTGGGACGAATGAGCTGAGGTGAGTGTCGAGTGCGCCTGGGGGTGCAGGGAGAGGGAAGGGCCCCTGCAGGGAGAGGAAACCCTGGCGTCCAGTGGGCAGAGCTCCCCTGGCCCCGATCCTTCCACCCGGGAGGAAAAGGAAGTGGCTCCCCCAGCAAGTGCTGAGGAAACTTTGAGGCTCCTACACGTCACTTATCCTGCAGGCCAGCCCCCGTCACCAGTGCTGAGGGGTAGGTCAGCCCTCCTTAGGAAACATGATGGCCTTTTGTAGTGACTTTTTCCCATCCAGCCTGCCTGTGAGATGCGTTTTTATGCAATTTCGTCTGGATAGAGGATGTCGAGGAGTCGGTGAAGTTGCTCATGGTATACTGGGGCCTCGGCTGGAGTCCCCTGGAGACAGTTCTGCAAGGGGCTAAAGTAATGCCTGGCCCTGCGTGGAGGGATGGAAAAAGAGTAGTTGCTGGGTCTCCTTGTGCAACTTTGAGATGTCAGTATGCTCACCTGCAGAAGGGGATCATAACGTTGAGCTCTTCCAGTCGGCTGGAATCCCAACTCGTCCCTGTGTACCGGGCGCTTTACCGTGATCCAGTTGTTAAGACTGATGCACACCTTGCTTGTTTGTACGGACATGCTTCTGCTCAGCCCAAAAGCAGCCCCTTAGATAGTGGGCTTTTGTTGCATCCTTGGCTAAATTCAGTTGCTGTAAAATGCGCAAGCCAGAGCCAGCAGAGATGCATAAGGATGTCGATCCAATCTCTAGGCCTTTGGTATTGATTTGCCAGTTTAAAATCAAGATTCCTTGATTCTTGGAACATGAGGGGCTGGGGAAGGGATTAGATGAGGGAATGATGCCAGGGACCTGTCTAGCTCAAGCCCTTGTCTTCTTTAAAAGCAGTCGCCGTCTTAGCCCTAGCGTGTGACTGAGTGACTTGTCAATGTCAGAGGAGACATGCAAAGAATCTTCGGCATGTCGTTAACCTCGTTGCAACATGTAATTAGCCTGAAAGGCTCCTCACTACCTCCATTCAGCGTTACATCATAAAGAATCAGATATTTTACTATTTGCAGCACACCATGAAGACTTTAAAGAGTTAATTATGGCTCATTGGAGCCCATCCCCAAGAGCCCAAGACCCAGGAATTAAACTGTTTATTTCCAAGTGTCAATCTTCAGGACAGCATTCAGGGCAACTTCCTCCATGGAGCCCGAGATTGACACTGGTTTGAAAGTAGACTCACCAGGATGCGAAAACATGGGTTGGAGGAGGTCATCGGATTTGGGCCTTCCTCCTGTACTTGGCCACGTATTTTCAGAGATCTCGTCATCTCTACAGCCTTGGAGAGAAAAGAGAAGCAAAGGGAGCTGGAATTCCACTTACCTTCTTAGTTCCATGGGGCGCAGCCACCTAAAGCCATTTGTATTCTTGAGCTGGAGACCAGCTGTGTGGTCAGAGTTCAAAGGGAGTTCAGCCCTAATCTGGAGGTTACAATCTGAGCCGATCTAACCATGCAGGCTCTGAGGACATTATTATCAGTCAAGTGTAATTATAGATAAAATAGTTTTATTAATCAGCTTCCTAAGGGGACTGTGTTTATCTGATGGCTGTGTGTATGATGTGTGCACAGGGCTGGGGGAGAAATCTGTGCTGGTTGTGCTTGGTCTGTGTGGTGGGGAGGATGGGGTGTCTGGGGGAGAGTGTGGTGGATATAGGAGAGGGTGTGGCTGGGGGTTGTGTCCAGGTGCGGGGTGGGCTCTGAGCATAAGGAACGGGAATGTACACGGTAGTGTCGATGGTGTGTGTGTGTGTGTGTGTGTGTGTGTGTGTGTTTGCCCAGTGTTATCCAGCTGGACTTGAAATTGTGCTGTTTCTCCACTATACCTTGAATTTGTCATCACCCTTTTCAAAAAAAAAAGCTTTTCTGTATCTGTACAGTACTTAGCTGGAATCCATAGAGCTACCAGTTGCAAATTCCACCTGTGGACGCTCTCCTTGGCCACTAACTGCCAGTCAAATTTTCAAATCTTATCTCCAGACCCATCTTGGCTTGTCTTAAGTGTCTGTCACTTTAATGTATCAATTGCAAAGGATCCTGAACGGGTGGGGCTCCTCCTGAATATTGGTTGGCCTGACATGAAGTCAACTTCACTCACCTCTGGGTAGGAGAAATGAACATTGTGGGGCCCAGATACTAAGTGTATCCTCCATGAAGTCTGCAGGTCTCACTTAAACTTGATTAGGCATCGGTGGGTAGGTGGGCGCCAGGCAACGCGCCCAGGCCAGGTCACCCCTAAGGTGAGGTGGAAGACTGAGCAACTGCCCGGAGACTGCAGGACAGGCACGGAGCCGGCCTGGCGGCCCCTGCCCTTCCCCTGCAGTCTCCCCGCAGCACTAGGTGCCTGGACCACACTCTCGACACACGGCCTCTTGCTGCTGGCTGTTGAGCAACATGCCACTCGCTTTGGCCGGAACACTTGACCCAAATTATTTCCCCCTCGCAAGGCCTTGTGCAAAATCTGCCCTCCACCTCTAACTTGGCCCAAAGCGAAAGCTGCAACCTGGGGTAGGGTAGACGCACCTGAAAGGCAGAAAACCCAAGAGGCTGTTTCCTGTCTATAGAGGCAAGGGGCCTCCGCTCTCCATGGTCGCTGCAGACAGGTGACTCACCAAAGCCTTGCTCACAGGGCTTCCATAGAGAGGCAGAATTGTGCCAGCTGGGATCTTCACAGCCACGTGGCAGACCTGTCGGCCACTCTACAGAGTGATCTGTTTGGATTCCTAGAGCGTCTTTGCTCCAAGAAGGGCAAGTTGGAGCCCAGAAAAAAAAAAGTTTAAGTGAGGAAATGAACTTATAAAACTACTACTCCATTTAAGATAATTACAGACCATTGCCAAATATAGTAGCCTTCTCCTGACTCCCAGCATTCATAAACTTTGGATGGACCTCAGATAAAAAACTGTAAATGATCAAGTGGATGAGCATCTACTATATACCAGATACATACACCAGTATTATTCCAATCGATTTAGCAATTAGTTAATATTATTCTCATTTTGCTGATTAGAAAATTGAGACTAATTCTCATTATTATTATTATTTATTGAGTATTTAATATGTGCCAGGCACTGGGCTAAGTACTTCTTATATTACATTATCTCATTTAGTCGTCACCAGAATTCTATGAAGTAACCATTTATTTTCAGATAAGGAAACTGAGGCTCAGGGAGATAAGTAACTTGGCTACCAAGCGGTAGAGCTGGGATTCAAACCCACATCTATCAGACTCAAAGCCCAGTGCTCTTTCTATTACTGGTTTTTCTTGAACTGCCTTTTGTGTGGCTTTTGCTTTTTGCAATGCCATGGATATCTGTTAAATTATTGCATCACTTAATTCAATATCGCTAAATATTGAAAATGTTTAACCAAGTGGATCTCATGGTTCCTTGGAACCAAAGGGATGATTGTCCACTCAGAATGAAACCGAGTGCTGCCCATCTGCCTTTGCACATCGAGAAGGAATGAAAACATAGTTTTATGAAAAGGGGTGTGAGTGACAGTGATGTTCAGGACACTAAAAGTGCCTGGCTTCACTTTAACTCCAACTGCTCAGTGATAACTTCCAAAAATGCCAACCCTAGACACTGCCCCTGGGGACAGGCAAGTTCCTAAGAGGAGCCTATGTAGGCTCAACCACAAATGAGCCCACACTGATGTGAACCTCTTGGTGAGACTGGGCAGCGTCCCAATTTTGAGGCCTCTCCCCTCAGATGTATTGGTCCCAAGAATCATTGGCTTTCTGTTGGGATATGATGACAAATTCTGTAATAAAGCAATAAATCAGAAAACTTCATAATAGTTTTGTAAAACACACAACGCCTAAATTCTTAGACCATTCTGTGTCTACAACAGAGACCGTTTCTCTAAAGTAGTTTCGGAACAGAACCCAACTCAGGAAGTTTCAGTGCGGAATTCAGAGCTTTAAACTTTTTTAATGGCAAATGAAACTGTGGGAGACAGTAAAGGATTGCAAAGACATGGAAAAGAAGACGATATTATTTCAGAGTTGACGGAAGAAGAAGAAGAAAACCAAGCAATAATCTCCATGAGAAACAGCAGTATGACTCCTGGGAAAATACACGGGGCAAAAGCAAGGGGGAAAAAAAAAAGTTTGTGACCACGTCTCATTTTGCTGACCTACGCAAGTTTGACCCTGAAGAGCAGACAAAACTTAAGCCCTCTTCAGTATTGAGGTCCCCATTAACTGGCCAGAGGTCTCTTTATTCATAGGAACTGATATTCCAGACACAATTCAAAACTTACCCGGGGCTGTCACGCCATGACACATGTGAGACTGAGCCAACCTCCCGTGGGTAGGAAGTAGTAGTCTTGGGCTATCCACGCTCATTCCCTCCTTCCATGCACTTCCAGGTTTCCTCTCGATTGAAAGAGCCTCCCCTTCTGGTCATTTCAGACACTGCAGAGCACAGCGGTCAATGGCCTTGGCTTTGAGTTGGGCGAGCCTAGGATTGAATCCTGGCTCTGCTACTTAGGTGTGTAACCTTGGCCAATTTACTAAAGCTCTTTGAGCCTCAGTTTCCTCTTCTGTAAAATGGGGATAATAACAGCCCCTACTCCCACAGTCGTTGAGCTTGGCACATCGTAAGCATCCATTTTTAGCAGGTCATGCCCATCCCGCATCACCCAGCTCAAATACCAAATCCTACAGGAAGTTTTTCTGACTGCCCCAGCCCTTACTGACCTCCCCTTCTCTGAAGTCCTACAGCTCCTAGCTCAAAATTTGGCTTGGAATTATATATGGCCTCTAAATGTTTCCTCTTGAATTCAGTTAAGATATCTCCTCCTTGAAGGCCACGACTAGGTCTTACTCTTTTTTTTTTACATTCCTCTTATTTATATAAAATATAATACTGCCCTATTATAGTTATTGGGGTTTTTTGATGGCCATTATTACCAAATTCATTTTTTAACATTTCTGAAATCAGGACAAGTTTTATTATCTATCTGTACATTTAGCTTTGTGTTTTCCCCCAGTGTTGTATCTTATAGTCAACAGCATCTTAGAAATAAGACTTGGTTGCCTGATGAGGCTAGATCTGCACAAATCCAATTGTGAGTTTACCCTAGCATGCCTCCCCACTCTCCACCCCCAACCTCACACCCTTCCACCCCCACCTGGTAACCAAAGACATGGCTCTGATGACACCTGGCAGGAGTGAGGAGTTCCATCTGGAGGTGCGGAAGCCAGTGTGGTCATGCACGTTATCAAAGGACATGTGCGATCATTCCCACTTGACAAGTGAAGAAACAGGTTCAGAAAGTTAATTTCACCCAGCAAGTCTGGTGTGAGCTCACCTGTAGGAAGATTAAGTCTTCAGTGGTTGTATGATTGATGATCTATTGATAACTTAACCTTCATTAGCGTGGTTCCTGGGTTCATTGAGCTAATTAGCCATGGCCTAAGGGACTGGCCCATTCATTAGCCAAGATTGCGCTGGCAGCACCCTGGGCCCCTCCCCAGCCTCTAGCAAGCCGCATGGGCCAGCAACAGGCATCAACGCCATCCCACCCTCAAACGACCATCCCTAACAACTCACTCAGAAAGCAAGCTGCACACCTGCCAGGGAACTGGTGTTTAGTAGGAAAACAACTAAAGAACATGCTGTCTTCAGGAGCTCTTCCTGCAAGAAGGGTCCTGTTGGCTGAGCTTCTCAGAGCTGTGCCTTCAAATAGCCATGACTGCTTCCAATGCATTGGGCTGACCCAAAACATAGAAACCTCCAATAGGTTGACTTCTGGTATCTCTACTGAAGAAGAAAGACTAGCAGTACAGTCATGCAGCTGTGTCAACTGTTTCACAAACATTATCATAATACCACCTTATAACTACAAAATCAGTATTTTTCAATATTGATTTTAATGAAATCAAATTCTGTGATTTTTCATTCCAGTATTTTGCATTTCCATTATGTCCCTACTAGCTATTGACTTTGCCACTGTTTAACCTCCATGGCACCTTCAGTGCTAGAAATGACACAGAGACTCTTTACTGTCCCAAGGCTCATAGCCAAGGCAGGGTTATTAGGGAGCCATGTCACCATTGCTCTCAACTGAATCGGGGCTCCCGGTCAGGAGGACGAACAGCACAAACAGCTGAAGGGTGAGTTGGATGTAGAAAGATGAGGGAAGATACCCAAAGAGGAAATAAAGCAAAGAAAGAAATCTGAGAATATACAGTCAACCAACAAGAATTGCTAGAGCACCTGTTTGTGCTCAAGTCTACGCTGGGCATTTTAGGGGACAAGAGATTGACAACTCTTGTCTTTGCTTTCAAGGATCCTGCCAACAACCTGAGATGCCTAAGAAAACTGGTATCTCTTCAACCTAGATTCCCCCTCTCCCAGAGGTACCAAACGATAGCATAATGGTGAAGCTTGGAGACCCTGGTGCCCTCCTGCCTAGGCTGAAACCCTGCTTTGCATGATGTCTACCAGCTGTGTGGTATTGAGCAAGTTTCTTGAACTCTCCGTGCCTGTTTCCTCATCAGTGAATTTCAGGTGGTAATAATGATACCTACCTCGTAGGAATGATGTAACGATTAAATGACTTAATACATGCAGCATGCCTAGACAGTTCCTGGCACCTAGAAAATGCTCAGAGAATGGTAGCTGTGATGATTATTCATTGTGGAAGGGCCACATTATCCTACTCGTATGGTAATGCTCACAGGGCACGGATCACAATCAACATCTGAGTTTCCTTCCATAGCCCATTATGATAGCCGCCATTTGTTGAAACTTACCATGCACCAGGAATCACAGTAGACACTTCACAGAGGAGGAAACTGAGGCCCTGAAAAGTTGGGGCTTCATCCAATGCCTCCCGGGAGGCAGGTGCTGGGAGTTTGTTGTCATACACACCCACTGTGTGTTCTTAAATATTTGAGCCAATAGAGCACAGAAAAATGTACTTTCTCCCACAGACTCTTCTCTAAAATATCAGAATAGTAGAGACAGCGGTCTGAATCCAAATCTTGTGCATGTCACCGTCACACTGCAAATCTCTCCTTCCAGTGGTACCATCTACAAACTTACTTAAACTTATTTTTTTAACTCACTTTTGTTTTCAGCCTGTGCTGCCTTTTGAGGTAGTGGTGAATGTGGCAGGAAAGAAGAAATAGGATAAAGAAACATGGGTCTTGGTTAAAGAGGGCAAGTTCTAGGTAAAGCAGCTGAGACGTGGGGCCCGTTGTATCTATTTAATATATCTGGAGGTGAGAGTCTCCAGGCTCATCAGATGACATGTCCTTTAAGTCACATGATTTTATGATACATGTAGGTATTAAGTGTTTTCTTTATTCCAAGAACCACACTAGGAACCAGAGATTCAATGAGGCACCAGAATTTCCACTCTGTGTTAAGAGGGAGACTGTGCCGGCAATGACCGTGAGACCCAGGGACCTTGATCCGACAGAGAAGCAAGGGTCTCCTCTTAGGCCAGTGCTGGGGCCAAAGCAAAAGAAGAGAGGCCAACTTGAGCCCCTGTTTCTACAGTGTATGTGTAACACCAGGCAAGCCTGAGTTCAACAAGCGTGGCACCCCTGTTTCTTCATCTTGAAAAGAAAGTAATGATAGCTACCTCCCAGGGTTATGGTGAAAAATAACCAAGGAAATACAGATGAGTCATCCTCGCACAATACTTGGCACATGGTGGACACTCTTTATATGTGTGATTCCCTCTTCCCTGTCACCAAAGAACTGCCCCAGGAGCACCCAGAAACTGGTTAGCACAGTGGTTAAGAGGATGGGCTCTCTGGAGGCAAGCAGCCTACATTAAAATACTTGTTCTTCCACTTAGCTGTGTGGCCATGGACAAGTTACTTAACCTCTCTGTGCCTCAGTTTCATCCTCTGTAAAATGGAGACGATAAGATGACTCCCTTGTCAAAGATGTGTGAAAATTTAATGTAAGGAATACAACAGGCCACGCTTAGTTAGGGCTCTCTCTACTCCCCTAGGTTTAACTCATTTAATTCACACAACCACCCTACAAGAGATATATTCTTTTTTCCCCACGTTGCAGGTGAGGTAACTGGGCTGCAGAGGTGTTGAATAGGTTTCCCAGGCTCACACAGACTGCAAACAGAAGAGCAGGGACTCAAACATAGGCAGTCTCCCTCCAGAATCTGGCCTCTTAGCCCCTATGTTATCAGCCCAGTTAGTGTTACTAGTTATTGCTATATACTTGAGACACCATAAGGAGGATAAGCTGGGAATTCGAAAATTTTCCATTCCTTCTTCTGACCCCCTTTCCCCACCCCCCAGTCCTTCTGCCCTCCTCTGCCCCTTCTCTGCTGTCATCCAACACTCAGAAGTCAGTTTTTAGAAGCTTTTTGTTCACCATCATCCAAGATCTCCACTCCAATCAAATTTAGGTTAAATGTGATGGTTAAACTTAATTAGAGTCAAATTCCTCTTTTATTTTGGTTTTATCTTAATCATCCCTTTTATCCACTGGTCCAGAAGCCTGTAATTTCAAACACAGGCACTCAGAGATGCTATATTATACATTCAGAACCATGAGGCAGAGTTTGTGGTCACACACATCCACTGCCAGGAAACGTTTTACACTCAAATAATCAAGTCAATTGGGCAGCCCCTGGGGGAAAAAATAATAATGATTGAGCCAAGAGAATATACAAAAAATAAAATTTCTCCAAAAGACTCTTCTCTAAAAACAATATCAAAGTGTTTTCCTTGAAAACCTCTCCACTGAGAAGAATGTATGTGTGCAGAAGCAAACTCTAGTAGCATTTCAGAAACCGATGGCAAGATAGGACTGTGCCCAAGAGTAGAGAATATAGTGTGTAGGATTTTCACAGTCCCCAGAAACCAAGGAGGAAGAAGAGAAGTCACAGAATTTTAAAGTGTAAAGGAATCCCAAAGACCATCTAATCCAGTTACTTGCAAACTCTTAAGTGCAGATTCTTTTGTTCAAATGAAATCTTACCCAGAAGATTTATATAAAAGCTGAGATGCTCTTACTGAATCAACAAGGGGGGGTGGTCTAAAGCTTAACCCGCTCTACTCCGCTCTCATGCTCTCACCCCCAAGAGCCCTTGTGAGGGCTCTGCGGAACCCCTCGGGTTCCTCATGGCGCAGTTTGAAAATCACTATTCTAATCCCACTTCCTCCTTTTACCACCGGGGAGAATGAAGCTTAGAGAAGCTCCCAGACCTGCCTGAGGTTAACACAGCCAAGTCAGCGGCTTAGGCAGTCACCTACCTTTCTTGAACAATTTTTCCATGATGAAACCCTGAATCCGCTAATGAACTGCCTTTTGTTCCTTCAAACTATACGTGTGTTTGTATTTGTGTTTGTACCTATTCCCAGTGCTCCCCAGAAAACCTAACAAACCAGTCCCTGCTTTCACTTTAAAGTTTAGAGTCTGCCATTCGGATACAACGTCTTGGCCACCCAAGACTGCTGGAAACACAGTGCCAAAAGGCATAGAGTTTATAAATGCTGTTCCATAGATGACCTGAGAGACAGCATGTCACAGCCCAAATTAGGTTGAGTTTCTGCTCTCACGAGGAAGGACTGAAAAGTGGGCAGTTCTCCGCGAGGCACCTGAGAGCTGGCACCCACGTCAGGCCCCCTGGCCTATTAGCTTTGGACACCTGGCTGGGCCACTAATCCTCTTCATTTGTCCATCCGTAAAACAGAGGAGGGGAAAGGGAGGAAGCCACTACATGGTTCATTACTCCCAAAAGTGTCAGAAGTTTAATAAGTTAATGTGTCTGATGTTCTGTTGGTGCTTAGCAAGAAAAAGTCCCCAAAGTGGTTCTACAAACTGGTGTTCTCTTCAGCTGGTTGGAAGGCGTAGGTTGGAAAAGATGGTAGACTAAGGGGTTCTGATTGACTTGCTCTATCAAGGAAAACGCTGTGATCACAGCAGCTAAGGAAGGGCTTCCCAGGTGCTTTTGCTTTCATCCCATGCAATCCTCACCACAGCTGGCGGAAAGGTACCACCACTTGCATTAGGCTGATGAAGCCTAGGCGGCTTAGTTATTAAAGGTGACACAGCTGGGAAATGACGGACCCAGAAATTGAATCCAAAGGCATCTAGCTGGAAAACCTGAGGTCTTAACCACCACCCCACACAGCCCTTCCTTCACACCACATGGGCAAAAGGGAGACTGACGTTCAACGTACAAACGCACAGGAGCCGGCCAGCCCAGCAGGAAGGCAGCATGGACAGGCACCCGGCGGGATTTCTGAGGTTCCGCTCCAGCTTGCACAAAGGAGAATTCCTCCGCAAACGCACAGTCACGCACAGCTCTCAGAGGCAAGAATTCTCTGCTTGTTTACTGAGTCCCCTGAGCTGTAGGGAGTGGGGGGTGGCATGCAGGGGGAGCGGGGCACAAAAGCAGGATAGAGGTAAACTTTATGCATTTGAGAACCATTCCCCCCCTCCAAGGAGCTGTGTCACACTCCATGTCACCGTCATCAAAGGGGCTGTGCATAAACCTGAAAAACCAAACGGACCTGTCTGTAGGTGTCACTTATATCACAAGGCTACAGGTGCCTTTATTTCCACTGTACGCTAGTGCTGGGAGCGCCTGCCTTCTCTTGCCTTGAAAGCCTTCTCTTTGGACCTAGCCACCGCTGTCCTCACGTAAGCACCTTTTCTTTGCTCTTTTGGATACATGGTGAGGGGCGTCAGGGCTCGGAGGCTCGGCCTGGGGCCTGGGTCTGTCCGTCCAGCCCCAGCGCCGGCCCCTCCGCTAGGTCCAGTCACGGTGGCTCCCGGGAGCTGTCTGCCTGCTAGGGACACATCTGTCCCCTAAGGCTGCGTGGCCACCCACCCCTCCTTGCCAGCCCCGACTCCCCGCGGGTCACTTGACAGAACCAAGGGGAACTAAGAGAGGACGTGTCCAGGCGCTCACTCCTCCACCCCTCCCAAAGCTGTCTGTAGGAGGGAAGCTGGATCTTACACAGGAAAATATCCAGCTTCGGGGACTGCCCCCCCACCCCGCACCGCGCCTCATCTCCCCGCTCCCACGGGCGGCTCACTGATACAGGCAACTGCCTTGTGACAGTTTGCAGCGGTTTTCACGAATTTGTCTGTACAAGGTAGTTTAAAGGAAGCCCCTTTTGCCCTCTCACATCCCTCCCCCCGCCCCCCAAGAACAGAAGGTTTCCAGAAAAGCAGTGGTTAGAGTTTTTCCACTGTGTTCTCAGGCCTGAGCGCGCTCTGCAGTGGGGCTCTGTGGGTCTGCCCCCTGCTGGCGGCCGGCGGAAGCACATGCTCCTTGCTCAAACCGCAGCTGGGGACACACGTTGGGACGGATGGATGCGCTGGAAATTTTACAAGCTGGAAAGTGTGTCAGAGCTCTCAGAGACCATGAGGTACAACCTCTCGGTCTTACAGACGAGGAAACGGAGACCCAGAAAGGCTAAGTGATTTAGCAGACGGCTTTGTGTTTTAGTCACGCTTTAAAACCCAGGGAAAGGGGTTGTTTGCCCATCCAAGTGAAAGCTTACTTCTTTCGGCTTCATGTTCTCTGTAAGAAGGTTTTCCATAATCTAAAGTATTGTCGACAGGAGTTTTCGCAGTTTGGTTGTCCCCTTTTCTCAGAAGTCACCAGATACATTGTATGCTTTTTAGATATATTGATGATGGTTGATTTTTCTCTCTGGGACAGGAATGAACGTATGTATTATTCCCAGTCCTCTGCGTATATTAACTAACTCTGTTAACTCCTCAGGACAGCCTGAGGATTGGATGGTAAAACCCCTATTTTAGAGATGAGGAAACCGGGACTCACAGAGGGTCATGAATGTTTATATACCATGCCTGTATGAAAAAAGTCAAGAATTTCAGCAGGCTGAGTAGTAAGAAATGTGCCCCATGCCCCTTGCAGCAGAAGTAGGATTTAACCCTGAGGTATTTAATCCAAAACTGGTGAGCTTTGCATTGAAGCCCATAGCAAACTATATGCATAGCTTCTATGGGAGCCCCGTAGAAATATGGCTATAAACAAACAAACAAGCAAACTCCTTGAGCAAACTAAGGTTAAATGAGGAATCACTTGATAAGACGTCAGCAAGTCGGTTCTCACAGCTGCTTTGATTTCTCCCAGAAGAACAAACACTCAAGCACCCAACCCACAATCCTTCTCTAGCAGTAAGTGTTGAAATACTGCATTGAGTTTTCCTAACATATCTCTTCTCAGGGAGGTCCAAAGAGGTGGGAAATCGACCCTGCCTTGCTCACAAGGCCTGATACCCAGTGGACATTCGGCTGTTGCTGAGGCTTTGGGGGAAGAAAGGACATCTTTCTTCCCAATGATGCTGCCCAGATGGTGGGACTGGGGAGCCCCCTTCTCAGCCCCCTGTGCCCATATTTTGCACCGTCGTTGCCTTGTTCTGCCTGGTGATGCTTTGGCACAGCCAATATGCAGATGCTTAATTGGGTAGATTTTTGGTCACATGCCCAGAGTGAGGTTGATGATCCTCGCCAGGGTCAGGAAGGAATTTTCCTCCTCTGGCAAACTGGCCAGGGCTGAGTGGTTTGCTCCTTCCCCTCCCTCTGGAAGGCTGAGCAGAGGTGCCCGTTGCTCGGGCATGGGCACTGCACCTGTTATTGCCGCCTCTGATTCGTGTGGGGGCAAGAAGCCCGCAGGCCTGTCCCTCTGACTGGGTGGACCCTCTCTGCATGCGCTTGGGGTGTGAGCCCACTCTGAGAAGGGTTCAGAAGCTACTGGAGGCCTCCGGGAACCTCAGCGTCCATGCCGTCGCTGTCCCACTCCCAAAGGTACCTGCAGCCAAACTTTCTCACGCTCGGATGGGAACCCACCTGATTCTAGATCCTTTTCTACTTACGAGGCAGCTAGAATGGCGACTACGTTTTGGAGAAACTGATTCCAAGCGCCATGGATCTGTTGGTGGGCAGTGAGTGAGGGTCCAGTGTTTAAGGTGCCCAGATAGCCCGGGCAAAAAACGTCCATCTGTTTTGAGACTTCTATACCAGAGTGGGATAAAAAGTAGTGGGCTCAGGAGGGAAGGGAGAGGAGGAAGTTGGGGCTTTTTCAGAGCTGTAAGTTTAATCTGTGCTTGTGTTGTTTGGATTTTCCTCCAATTTAGAGAACTTATTTGGCCAAAAATTCTACATATAACCAATGTATATGCATATGTGTGTGCATGCCCCAGTCTGGCCGTGTTGGCCCACCCAGGTGGGCGCCTGAGAAAGTCACGGAGCTGGGGCAGATCTTGGCGTCCGTCTTGTCTGTGTCCTTATTTAGTAGACAGAGCGCTGAGGCTTGGCAAGGCACAAGGGGCAGAATCATGTCCCCCAGGCCAGGGCTCTTTCCATGATGACAAGCCAGCACAAAACGACAAATGTGGCTAGAGCATCAGGCGGAGGAGCCTTCGCAGAAATCTGCGTCTTGTCCTGCTGCTGACACTAGGCCTATCTAACCTGGTGCTTCTTAGCCTTTTTTTCATTATCACGTCCCCTAAGGAGCTTTTTGAGATTATTTTTTCTTAATCGCTCCCCCTAAGTGATATTAATATCACAAATACACTGTATCTCTATTTACATACTGCAGCCTGTGAAGGGTCATAAAACAGAGTAATATCGGCTGGATGCAGTGGCTCACACCTGTAATCCTAGCACTCTGGGAGGCAGAGGCAGGAGGATCGCTCAAGGTCAGGAGTTCGAAACCACCCTGAGCAAGAGCAAGACCCTGTCTCTACTAAAAATAGAAAGAAATTAATTGGCCAACTAAAAATATATAGAAAAAATTAGCTGGGCATGGTGGCACATGCCTATAGTCCCAGCTACTCAGGAGGCTGAGGCAGAAAGATTGCTTGAGCCCAGGAGTCTGAGGTTGCTGTGAGCTAGGCTGATGCCACGGCACTCTAGCCCAGGCAACAGAGTGAGAATCTGTCACAAAAAAAAAAAAAAAAAAAAAAACAGAGTAATACCTAAGTTTTTGACACCCTCCCCCACAAGAACAAATTTTTGTCCCCTGGGAGGGGCAGTATCACCCCAGTCCCAAAGGATTGGTCTAATCTCAGACCTGTGCCTACATGTCACTGGGCCTGAATGTCCCTACTGAGAAAGGGGGCTCCAAACAGCTGTCCTTTCCCTCCCCACTAGCCCACCCCAACTCCATGGTAAAGAAATCTTTAAGAGCTAAAATGTGCAATTATCACAAGGACCTCAGAGGGGCTAAAGAAGAGGGGATGCCAAACACAAAGCAGCCATTCTTCCTGGGCTCTCACGCCTACTGCACGCTGGCTAAGTGGCCACAGTCTTTTGTGGAGAGCCCAGAGTTAATAATACCCCCTTCCACTGCAATAGCAAAAAGAAAAAGAAAAAAAAAGAGGAGGAAAAAAACCCTTTTTGCTGCTTTTATAAAAAATATTTTTTCCAAAAAGCAAGAAATAATTAGAAGAATAAAAGAAAAATAGCATGTTGTACACCCAAGAAAGCCCTTTAAGAAAATTTAATGGATATAATTTGCCACAGAAGGAATTACCGGAATCAGATACTGCGTTATGTGCTGCACTAGAGAGATTATAGATCAAGTGAGTGGGCTGGTATCAAGAGGAAAAAGAAAAACCATCCTTAAAGGAAGTAAATATCCTATTGATCAAAAAATTCCCAATTTTATATGATTAAATTCAATTTACCAAATGACTTTTTTAAAAATTCCAAATGGCGTTTGAGAGCTATTTGTCAGGCGTAGACGAGGAAGATCTCACCCCTGCTGTGGAGTTTTGTGTTGGATGGATTCCTGATTGACATGGAAGGCCTAGGGACTGTCCTCTGTTTTCTTCCATCTGGGGTCCACCTCTCCTTTCTCCAAACCCAGTGACAGTCGCGGGAGAGGCCCGTTACCCTCCTCAGTGTCCTGAGCCTTCTGGCCCAAAGGGAGAGGGGGTGATTTTGCCCTTAGCGCTCACTTAGAGCAACTTTTCTGCAGTCGGAGTCCAGAAAGCAGAAGTGGCTTTGGGCTGCAGGGACCCTTTCCTCCCTCATAACCTCTCACTGCATCCCTCCTTATCCTGCCCCCAACTCAGGGCATAAAACCAGCCCAATCCGTGGGAAAATCAGAACCCAAAGCCAGGCAGCCCTGACTTCTGCTTGATCCAGCTCCCAAGAGGAGATCCATGGCGTGATAATCTGTTGAGCACGTTAACCCTCCCCCGGCATCAGGAAGGCTTCCTAGCAGGGCCTGGAGACTCCTGGGTGATGGCCCAGAAAAGGTGCCTAAGTCTGAGAATTCAAACTTGGTTATATTATATGTGCATATCTGGACCCCAGTTCTCATGCACATTTGATGATGATGATGACGATGGTAGAATTGCAAGCATCCCCAAAGAATTGGTTGTTGGTTCCGGAATCACCCAATCCTGCCCCTCTTGGTATTAGGTTCCATTTGCCGTGTAAGTGAGCCTGGGCTGCAACTGTGTTTTCAGAAACGGAAGCAGATGGGCTGAGAGTCAGAAAACTAAGGACCTTCCTACCACTTAACTCTGCCATCCATTGGCTATGTGACCTTGAGCAAGTTATTCAAATTCCCTGGGCCCCAAATTCCTTAACTGTAAAACGGTGGGCGTGAGGAAAGAGATGGGACTAATTCAGTATTTCCGACATGTAGTACTCACATCACTGGTGACACGCCAGATGAATCTGGACAGGGATTACAAACTTTCTCCTAAAGGGTCAAGTATTTTAGGATTTGCAGGCCAAAAAGGCGAAATCAAGGATATTATGTAGGTACTTACATAATTATTTAAAATGTAACCACTTAAAAATGTAAAATCGCTTTAGCTGCAGGCTATACAGAAATAAGTGGTGGGCTGGATTGATTGTAGCTTGCTAATCCCTGATTTAGGTGATGTATGAACAGTTTTTATTTAAACGCTCATGAATGTTAAAAGAATGCTGACTTTAGATTTATAGTAGTGATAAAAAGTTTTCCCTTGAAATAAACATATTTACAGTAAAACAAAAGGGGAATTGATTCTTTAAAAATATTTTAGGTAAATAATAGCGCTCGTCGTATGTGGGCTGAGTGAAGTTATCAGCGTGGTAGGCAAATGACAGAAGTTTGAGAGCAATCTGTGCCTGACAAAAAGCTCTCAAAAGTCATTTGGTATTTTACAAAGGTCATCTGGTAAATTGAATTTAACCGTATAAAAATTAGAAATTTTTTTGATCAATAATAGGATATTTACCTCCTTTAAGGACTTTTTTTTTTCCTCTTGGAACTAGATGAAGAATTAGCTGGGGACCATCTTAAAATTCTGTGTTTTTAATATCTCAAGATACTTCCCAGTGGTGTGACTTTGTGGTGCTGTGTCCCCTTGCAAAACGGGGGTAAAACCACACTATCTAGTTAACGTTATGTCAAGAATCAGAAAAAAAGAAGTTGAGTGAACAGATTGTTTTAATCCGCCAAATATGGATTGTTTTTTTCTGAACTGTGGGCTGTGGGATGCGGCAGAGATGAGACCGGCACAGGCAGGGGTGCACGTGAGCGGGGTGCTCCAGGCCCCTTCTCCTCGGCCCTCTCTCTAGCAGCAACCACACACGTTTCCCCAAAGCTCCCTGCCCCCGCTGACGTGCCTGGGGCATAGCGCACAGCAGTGAGGATCATGGGATCTGGCTGCCACCTAGACTCCATCATCTGCCAGCTGGGTGGCTTTGCACTTGTTACCTGGAAGCTCAGAACCTCCATTCCTCATCTACGAAATGGAACCGCCACCAGTACTGATTTCAGAGCGGTTGTTCTGAGCAGACACGAAGAATGAAGCTAAAGTACCAAAGTACTCAGCCATGGAACCCAAAGTGAAATATTTGTTACAATTGCCATAAGTCCACACTCTCTTTTCCAAAAGCCTGAGTACAGATGTGCTGCAGAATTCAGAATTCTTCAAGTATCAGGAAGGTGACAGAGTACATACGCAGCAGAATACAGAATGCCCCTCAGAGTCCAGGATTGCTCAAAACATTAATATTTCTGCAGTGTAGCATAGGAATATTCATTAAGTGGAATAAATAAAACTGTAACTATAATTATAAAACTACATAACATATATCATTTATATGTGTGTGTATATATATAAACGGTATATAAAACTATGTAACATCAATTCAAGACTAATTTTTGCTGGAAATAAGATTGCACCAAACACATACACACACACAAACACACACAGATACTTTCAGTTTTCAGAGCTTCAGATTTCAGAGTTGTGAGTATAATCAAAAATAACAATTCTTGCTGTTTTTCAGAAGCATATTGTTTGACATTATAAGTCAGAGTTCAAGGGATCAGGTGTGAGCAAACAGGAGAACTAAATAAAGGCAGTATTATATAATTTGCTACTTTCCAGATGTGCTACTGGGCAATTGTCTCAGCCCTTCCGCCTCAGTTTTCTCATCTAAAAAATAGGGATAGACAGGATGTGGCAAGGATTAAATATTGACATCCATAGAAAGCACTTAGGGGTGGCCTGGCTCCTAGTGGGCAGTGTGTGTTTGTTGTAATTATTGAACACCAAGTGTCACCCTGCTGGGGCCTCTGACACAGCATGGCTTTTGGAGCCCGTCACCCCACACCTCCTCACAGCCTGTCCCGCTGTTGCAGGGTGATGTTGGACTCAGTGACACACAGCACCTTCCTGCCCAACACGTCCTTCTGCGACCCCCTGATGTCGTGGACCGATCTGTTCAGCAATGAGGAGTATTACCCTGCCTTTGAGCATCAGACAGGTATGTACATCCAGAGCAGCCCATCTGAGGGCAGCGGGGAAGGGCTTGGACAGGAGGTGGTGCTGGCCTTGGGCACACAAGGCTGTGCCGGGCCTAGAAATGCCAGTGCTCAGAACAGAGGGCTGGGGAAGTCCGAGGCAGAAGGAAGGGCAGCCTCTTGCAGAAAAGAGGCACTTGGACTCCTTGTTCCAGTGCTTTCCCCGGCTGTGGCCTTGGGCGGTAATGGGGTGGAGGGCTCAGCTAACCTCTCTGAGCCTCATTTTGCTACCAGGTAAAATGGAGGTGATGATGCCAACATCTTTGGGTTATTATAATGTGTAAACAATGTAGCAGAAGAGCAGAGCCTGTATGCTGCGGTTGCTGGGCCATCGTGGTTTCACTGGACACTAGCTGTGCGCCCGACCTCGTGCCAAGCACCATCTCATCCTTCCAGAAGCCCTATCGGAAGGAACAATTATTATCCCCATTTTATAGATAAAGAAACTGAGGCACAGAGAGGTTAAGTTACTTGCCCAAGGTCACACAGTTAGTTAAGTTCCATGCAAGTTGACTTCAGCACCTGTCTTATAATATTACACTGTGGTTATTGATATTATCATTATTCTCTGAGCTTCTACTTCGTTATTGCTAAAACAGGGATGGTGAGAACTGCTACAAAGATTTAGGGAGCCACAGTGTATAAACTATACAGCCTGGCACAAAGCAAGTGCTCAGCAAACATGAGTCCCCTCGCTGTCCCCCAGACCTCCCTCCCCATATTTCCTCCTCTCTCCACCTAGTTTTCTCCACCTGAGAAGGAAGCCTGGGACATTGTGCAAATCCTGTGCCAGAGGGAGGCCAACTGAGCCTTGCCCTAGAAACCCTTTGAGGGCCCCTGTCCTTGAGGTGCTTGGGTGACTGCACATGACAGCAAACCTGGCTGACTGCTGGAATGGCAGGTGACGCCCTGTGCTGCGGTGATGCAAGCGCTAATCAAGCTGTCAGTCCTCACTGAGGCCAAATCCTCTGCAGGAGTCAGAAGTCAGTTTCAGAGGCAGGAGCATCCAGGAGAGACCATGCCTCCAAGAATGCCGCAAAACGCCCACTGTGACAGGGGCCAGGGCCAGGGCACACACAGACTTGAGGCACTTGCCTGCACAGTGCAGTCCTACTTCTGCCCCCATCCCCCACGTGCACACACACACGCGCCGTGAACTCTCTCACCCGCATCTGAAAGGTCTGGATCATTGCATTTGGACTTGAATCATGCAGATACGTTATACAATTCTCCTTTAGACCTAAGAATCACCTCGTTTCCCAGAAAGACAATGAGAAATGTACTCTATCTCCCTCCCTTGAAATCTGGTTAAGAGGTTAAATCTGAAAGAGGAAAATGAAGACATTCAGGTCCCTGTCCCCTCAGCGTGCGTCCCATGATGGTGGGGCCCAGCCCCACGTGTTTCTCTCTAGCCATGCAGAAGGCCAAGACTGCCATCGTGGGAGCCCCCTCCCTGCCTATTCTGCTGGGTGGCAGTTGGGGTGGCAGTGGGCAGGGGTGGCCTCAACCACCTGCCCCGAGCAATGCCCAGGCACTGGAGCAGCAGCTCCGCACTCACGAAGAGCTCACACGTGCTAAATCTGAAGTCACCGTTGGCACTAGCTGCGCCACCGTAACCTCTCGTGCCCCAGTTTTCTCATCTGTAAAATAGGGACGGCAGCAATGCCTGCCTTGTAGAGTTGTCATGGGAATGAAATGAGTTGGGAGCGTTTGGGGCACAGTCTGGCACATGGCAAAGCACATAGAAGTGCTTTAAATAGTGAAGGATTAGTGAGTGTCACTTCGGGGGGATGAACAAGTTCTGGAGCCGGAGGGTGATGATGGCTGCACAACAGTGTGAATGTGCTTAGTGCCGCTGAACTGTACCCTTAAAAAGAGTTAGAATGGTTAAGTTTTATATTACGTGCATTTTACTACAATTAAATAAAATGAAGGGTTAACAGAAGGGATTGCCAGTGGGGCTGCCAGAACGGCTTAAATCCGGCCAAGTCATGGATATGCAGAGACAGCTTTCTCCTGGCAAAGGTCTCTGAATTCAATAGTGTCATGAAAATTGGACCAGGTCATTGCTAGGATTCCTTCCAGAAGCTTCTCTGATTCCCACATCAGGCAACATCAAAGAAATAGCTTTCTCTTCCCACCACTCATTGAGAGAATAGAAATTTCCACCAAGGCATGAGGCCAGTGAAAATAAAACACCCGTCAGGGGTGTCCCCAGTTCCTAATGTTTTCCATGGGATGAGCCAGGCTTCTGAGTAGCCACCTGGCCCCCTGGATTCAGAAGAAGCTGAATGTCTCTGACCTCTTAAAGGTTGAAGGTGGGCAAGAAATGTTCACCTTGAGTGAGCGCCTCTGTCAGAGCTGCCTGGACACCCAGTGAGCCTCACGGTCCCCAGCCCTCCTCAGCATCCCTCCAGTGGCAGGAATGGCCAGAGGGGCCTTCTGTCTTTTTCCATCAAGGACACTGCCACCCAGAGAGGTGCACCTGTCTGAGTTTCTGCAAAAGCCCTCTCTGTGAGGAGGGTGTCAGGGGACAGCTAGGTTTGCCCCTGGACACTGCTCTGCCAACCTTCCCTGCTCAGTGACCAGGGGCTTGGTGACATCTCTCCTGAGTCCTTGCCCGCCTCCCGGGAAACTCCATCCTGAATTCAGGGCCTCCCTGAGCACTATCTTCCTGTTCATCCAGGTCCCACTGCTGGCACCGCCTCTTACCAGCCATATGACCTCCAGCAGGTTTTTTGAGATATACTTTGCTCTGCTGAAACAGAATCCACCTCCCGGAGTTGGAAGGATTGAACGGGATTTAGTGTACAAGGTGTTTAGCGAAGTGCCTGGCACGTGGGAAGGGCTCGCTGTAGCCAGGAACACCTCATGACCCCCAGCTAGGTGGAAAAACAGCCTTCTCCCCCCTCTCTTGGCGTTTCATATTGAACAAAAGTATCACAGGTCTCAATCTCAGGCTTCCCAGTTCAGATTGTTTGACAGCTTAGATACTTTGAGACCAAGGGGAGAGAAAAGGAGAAAGGCACGATGTGCTCTCTAGACCAATGATGTCTAGGAGGGGGCGGGGAGGAACACTCAGCCTGTTTAGGGAAACCAGCTGTTCTCAGAAACTTTTCAAATGGCTTCAGCAGCATGCGGCTGACCCCGAGCCCTGATGTGCTCACCGCCAAGGCTGCTGCCCTGCCCTCCGAGGCAGGGCTTCTGCCTGGCTGCACTCAGGCTGAAGGTGGGCGCTCGCACATTGCAAAATATTCTATGATTTCATTAACTCACCCTGGCCTTGCCTTCACCTTTTTCAAAATAAATTATGAATAT
The DNA here is from genome assembly GCA_963574885.1 of Lepilemur ruficaudatus. Taxonomy (NCBI): domain Eukaryota; kingdom Metazoa; phylum Chordata; class Mammalia; order Primates; family Lepilemuridae; genus Lepilemur; species Lepilemur ruficaudatus. The sequence goes on from CAUYRT010012430.1 coordinate 27,951, forward strand.
TGAAAAATGTATCCAAGGGCAGCGAGGGGCTGCATATATTTCACGTGCATGCAATATTTGTAAAAGATTATTTCTCCAGTCAAGTTCCAGCAGCCAACCCTCTGACAAGTCATTGAGAATCCCGGCCCCACCCCTCCTTTCCTTCTGGAGCACCTTCCCAAACTCCAGGTACTACCCGTGTCTACCCTGACTGCCAAGGCGGCCATGCCGGCACACCGTACCTCGTTTACTTTGGAATCTTGCTTATGCTTTGTCTGCAGCAGAGGTTTCTAGACTGGGGTTCCTGATAAGCTCTAAGGGTTTCCAGGAGGTCCCTTAGGGACCACCAGAGAAGAGAGCTGTGGTGACAGTTGAAACAACCAGCTCTAGCTCTCCCCTCTCCATTCCCACCCTCAATCAAGCAGGTTCCTCCACTTTAATTTTGAAGACAGTAGAGCCCAGTAGTTATTAAGGCTTGGCTGCAGGAGCTAGAATACAACCTATGCAACCTACTCCTAGCTCTGCCACTTACTTGTCATGCTACTTTGAAAAGGGTCATGCACACGCACACACACACACACACACACACGGGCCTTACTTTCTTCTTTTGTTAAATGGGCAACACAATATAGGACCTCATAGCTCTGTGTTGAGGACAACAGGAGAAACACAAAGCATTTAGCGTGGTGACTGGCACATGCATACAACGTGCTCAATGAATATGTCGGCTCTTATTACAAAATGTGAGATTTTTATTTGAAGAAAGAGCTTTTTGTTAAAAACAAAAAGGTGCAAACCCCACTGATCTTGGGTATTAATGTCCAGAAATCCAGGGAAAGAGGCATTTGGATTGTGGGCTTTTCTAAGAAAGATCCATGCACTAGGCATAGAAGTTTGAGAGCAAAAGCAAAGGAAAGAGTGGAAGAACTTCTAAACAGAAACCAGATAAGAAAATACAATGTCATCTGAGGGCCCGAGGTGAGCCCTGTGGCACAGGCCACGCCGCAGGAGGACTTGCCATCGGCCACTTCCAGCCCATCCTACATGCACCTGAACGTCCCAGGCCACAGCCCCAGGACCACTCAGGGCGGGGCTCTCTCCACCATCTCCTAACGCCACACACCCAAGGCCATGGCCCTTTGCAGATACCCAGTGGCCTTCTCTTTCCCCATCCGGTTTCCTACACTGCTCCTGGGATTTGCTTTTCCATCTGAGGGTCTAAATCGTCCCACAGGCTGGGCTGGGAAGCCAGGAAGGGCTATTGGCTGGTGCTACACTGGCTCAGGGAGGAAACCTGGACGCAATTCATCATTTCAGGTTTTCCGTCGTAAAGTCCTTCCTTCCAGTGACAAAGCTGCCACTGACAGCGCCCCTGCTACCCGGCTCATTCACCACCTCTCTTCGGTGCTGCCCCAGGCAAAGCACTTTCCCAACTCCCTATGCTAGTAAACCATGCTAATTACAGCCCGAAGTTGTCTAGCCCAGGCCTCCTCTGACCCAGACTGTCTGTCTCGCCCTCGCCAGGCCCTGAGCTGGCTTTGTTCTTGTTCCTCAGCTAGACTAAGGAAGGCCTCGTTACCCTGAGAAAAAATGTAGTCCCAAAGTAATAACTAATAATAGATGACTTATATGGAAAGCTTGCTATCGTTCAGATACTGCTCTTTATATGCATATTTTTTCACAATAGACTTCCTACGAGGTTACAATTATTATTTCTATTTTATCAATGAAGGAAGCTGAGATCCAGAGAGGTTAGGAAGCTTTGTTGGATTTGCACAGCTAATATAAGTCAAAGAATGAGGACTCCAAATTAGGAAGGTCCATCTCCACAGCCCAAGCTCAGTTACACCACACAATCCCATCGGAAGATCCCTTCCACCTCAGAAGGACCGTTGGCAGAATCCAATCCTACGGCTGTGGCAGGTTCATCTACCTTCACAAACTTTCCCAGCAACGCTCCCCCAATTGGGTGGGGAGAAAAATCAAGTTGTCCTCCAGAGGGACATGGCTCAAAGTTCTAAGTTGAAACTACTTTTGCAATTGGCAAATTTGGCATTCTGCAGCATATCTATTTTGGCTTAATATAAAAATGCAAATTTTCCCAAAAATCTTTGAGTGAGGCTCCAAGAAAATGAACAGTGTTGGCTCCAGAATTTCTACGTAGGAAGGGTTTAGGGGTGGCAAAAGGACTTGTCTAGAAATGGGTTTCCAGGAACCATTGAGAAGACTTTAGTTGTCTGTAACAAAGAATGGAGGTGGGGGATTAATGGACCCACCCTCTGGCATTTCTACTGAAGATGCACAGTGAATGTCATGGGACTTCAATAGCCTGCTGTTGTGCACCCTGGGCATACAGCGCCCTCACCACCACCCTCCCCTCTGCCCCAGATTCAGAAGGATGGTTCTAGTATGTGTCCTGATGATCAGGAATTTTAAAAAGCCACACTGGCTCACATGTGCCTCCGTCTTTTAAACCAAGGATGACAGCATTAGGCCACCTTACGCATGCTGGCAACACAAAGACAAATCAGCTTGGTTTCTTCTATAAATTCCTTATTTTTTATGAAGAAAATAAGCCAAAGGTCTGGAAAGAAACAAAGTTGCTGGCCTACACATTTTAAAAAATCAGAAGTGTTTTAGGAAATGCAACCAAAGTGGTGGCATGGGGAGCCCAAGAGGTAGCCCTCACATTGACAAATATAAATGCATGGATTTAATGAGCCTTTACCATATGCTTGACCCTGTTCCAAGTAATTTACTTAATCCTTTTAATAGAACATTGATTTTCCAGGAGCCTCTTGGAGCTCCACCTTCACCTCCACTTCCAGCAAATCAAGGCTGCTTTTTTCAGATAAGTTTTAATTTGAAGAAAATACTATTCACCTAAAAAACGAACAACCACCAAAAAAAAACCTCAAAAGTCTTAACAAGCCTACTCTAAACAATAATCTTTAAGACAACGGACCAAAAGCCTGTGGAATTCTTCATTGCAAAATGATGGCCAGGAGTGATCCAGCCCATGGAAGAGTTTTGGCTGAGCTTCCCCAAATTAGTTAAAAATCAAATAAGTTGTCACACTTAAAAATAGAAATCAGGAGATTTCAATTGACAATCTGGTCCTGGCAACACAAGACTCACCTTTCACTTGGCCATGGTCAATGAGAGTCAGGAGGCAACTGGCCACTTGAGTATGAACTTCCCAAGCCCCACTGCCCTCTCCTGGGGGCCCCTCCAGGCATAGGCGTCACCTGCTGACCCTGTGGGCATTGGGTGCACCAGCCCAGCTCTGAAAGCTCATAAAGTCCTCCTTCTGGATTTAACTATATCCCATGCTAAAGCATCACTTGTAAGAATTCTCCCAGAATTGCTGGAAACTGCCTCTAGCTCCTCAATCCTTCTGCCCAAAGCAGCTGGCTCTGAAACAAGTGTTCTGACCCACTTCAGACTTCAAAGGAGCTGGCAGAGCCCGATGCTTAATAGTGGCCTGTGGGCCCTGGGATTAAGTCTCCCAGCCCAGGCGGGCCTCAGCTGGTCGCCAGGCAGAAGGGCCCTCACTTAGCTTCCCCAGAGAGCTTAGATTGTTTTATGAATGACAGATGCCTTGGGAAGATCACTTTACATTTCCAGACAGTACAACCTATTAAGGATAATCCATTCTGTGGGTACGAAACCCCTCCTTTTGTTTGCTCTGAGTTCATTTCTTCCAAGTAGCAAAAAGGGCCTTCTTCATGTTGGTCACCGGGGTTGTAAACACTGTCATCATCATCCCTCCACTCTCTTCCTGATTTTCCAAACCTAGACTATGTTTGTCATTTTCATTATATGTATGCCTGCATCCAAATCCTGTTCCAGTCAGTCTCTGTCATGTGTGCCCACCTGGGTCCTCCCCACCCAAGAAGAGTGTGGACCACTGTGAGGCCCAGGTCCAGAGACAGAGGGGTTGGCAGGGGCCTAACTCCCTTACTGACTGGCCGTGCGGCCTTACAGGGGCCACGTCACTGCCCAGAACCTCAGTTTCCTCACCTGTAAAGTGGAGATAATAATTGACAGTCATTCAGTCAGTGGGCCAGGCCAGGTTTGGGGCACTCCTGGTTTGAGGTCCAGGGGGAGAAGGATGAATCTGCTGCCCTCTGTGGAGGGTGTCTGAGGGGTGCTGAGTGGGAAGGGAGGACTCTGAGCGGGCAGTGAGCTGCGGTCCGGAGGATGAGCAGGAATTACTTACACCAGATTCCACGTCCCAAGCCAAGAGAAGCCCCCGTGGGAAGATGCTGGGCTGCAAAGCCACCCTGAGGGAGCAGAGCTGGAGGGGGAGGCTGGGAGCCAGATGAGCAGACCTCCCTCGCATTCTCTGCCCTCCTCTTCCTCCTCATGAGGACGGGACTGTGGAAACACACCACCACTGCAAGGCGCCCCTGGGTGCTCTCCATGTCACTGAGAACGGCCATTTTCTGCTCAGCTCAGGGAGGGGGCTGTGGGAAGGACTTGGCCACCGCCACCACCGCTGGGCTTCGGCTCCTGCCAGGGCCCGAGCTGCACACAAAGCTGCTCTGTGGGTGAGCTTCAAAGTCAGGGCTGGGGAGCAGGGAGCCAGCGCCAGCAACACCTTCCTAGTGTCCGGGCCTGCTCCCCACCGGGCATTTCTCCAAATGCTGGAGGCCCTCTTGGCTCCCGCAACAATATGGCCCTCTTCGAGTGCCAAAGAAAATAACAAGGGGGGGATGTGGGGACCTGGTGAAACCTTTCCGTGCAAAGAAATGAGCTCTGTACAAGGGCGTCCTACTGTATGAGACCCTAGAGCTTCGGCTTGGGTTTGTCTTGTTCTTGCGGATACGCGACACCAGCAGGACCTTCCAGGCTCACTTCAGGAACCAGATGACTCCCAAGCCATGGTGGACTTACACATGGATTGTATAATCAAGATTTTTAATTAAGCCTTAGAACTCCTTATTTGTGTAGAGTGGTGGACACGACCGAGAAGTAAAAATATAACGCAAACCAGTTTGGAGAGATCAGGTTTTAAGTATCTAAATGTTGTTTTTCTCATGACAAATTCTCACAGGTGTTTTGTTACAAACCAGATTTTCATTTTTTAAAAAATGAAACTTGGTGGTATGTGAAATTCAGACCTACCACGCTGCTATTTCACTTTCATTGCTTTAGTTGCTTAATATTTAAACTCTGCTGCATGCTACTTTTTGTCTGTATTTCAAATCTGCATGAGCCTGTTTTGTTTCGTAGACCCGAATGATAAAAATTGTTTCTCGTCTTAAGCATGCTCAGAGTTTTAAATGTTAGAGGATGTTGTGTAACATTTATCCAGCAAAGTATTTGATTTTTTCTTTTTAATTTAAAATAAAAAGAAAGAAAGAAAAGAAGTAAACTCTGACTGCAGCACACAGATAGCCATCTCAGTCAGGGCCCAGCGCAGAACCACAGCTGAAGAATTTCAAGGCTCATAAACATCTCTCATCAGAATACCAGGAAAGTCCAAAGGCCCCTTAGGTTTACTCAAGCCAGAAATCAGTAGATAAAAGCACAGACCGGACTCAGGAATGGCCCCCTGTTCTTCCAGGAGACCCTGCCCACCACAAAGCACCCCCGTGGGCCTGGTGGGCCGGCTCCAGCCGGTGACCAGAGAGCAGGAACTGGGTCGGCCTCCCTGGCCCCTGGCACTTCTCCTAGGCTATGACATCAGCCTTGACCAGACTGGCCGAGTGTTGACTCTTTGATCTTCGTGCTTATAGAACTGTGGTGAAAATTGTTAAATAAATGAAAACAAATGTTTGTTTAGGCTCAACTGCTCCTCAATCCACTCCTCAGTGGGAAAAGAGATTTCTGGAAGGGCTCTGAGTTCCAGGGGGAGTCTCATTTTCCTCCTTGTGAAAGAGCCCAATCACGCCTACTGGATAGGATAGTTGGGAGCACGTGAGAAACTGAGATGACGTCGACAAGGACAGGGACTGCCGCGGCTGGTGCTTAGAGAGCAGTAGCACCGGGCGGGGCGGAGGACCCGTCTCCTGCCTGGGATCAGAAGTACCATAGCTCTCTTGGGGACAGTGGCAGCCAATGCAGCATTTAAAGGGGGAGTGGCAGCAGCACCGTTGCTGTTCGCTATGGGGGTGACAGCTTTCAAGTGGCTCTCTCTGTCCTCATCACTTAGCCATTCTCTGTCCCTCCCCACCTTTCTCTTCAGCTTTCTGGTTCCCTCCAGCTCTCCATCTGCATCTGCCTCTGCCTCTCTCTCCAGGTTCCATCTCTGCCCTGCCCCGCCCCTCTGAGGACCAGGACAACGGGATGGGAAGAGGAGCGGCTTTTGCGTTCAGGCTGGGGTTCAAACCCAGCTTTGCCACACACTGGCTGTGGGATCTTGGGGAACTATCCCATGACACTCAAGCTCCTCATCCGTGACCTCCTGGGGGACAGGAACCAAACCTGTCTTGTCCACCATGAATCCCTAACACACAATTTGTTGCTTCACACACAGTAGATGTCCAACAATCATGTTAACAATAGCATTAAAATCGTCCAGGCTCTGTTCCAAGTACTTTTATGTATATTAACTCATTCAGTGTAGAACAATCCTATAGTGGAGGTGCTATAATTATCCCCATATTACCAATAAGGAAATTGAAGCTTTCATTTGTTGAATGAATGAATGAATGAATGAACCAATGCCATAGCAAATACAAGAATTATTTATATCAAAGAGCCTGACCAAGTACCTGGTTCCTCACCTCTTCCGTACCCTGTGTCAGTTTCTCCTGGGAACAATGGGATGTGGCTGTTGAGTACATTAACCCCAAACTCAGCAGCCCTGTGAGTTGAGCATATTATCCTCATTCCACAGATGAGAAAACTGAGGACCTTGCCCAAGTGGAAAAAAATCAGGATTTGAACCCAGGCCTGTTAGACCACTGATTTTGTGCTCTTGATACCATGTTGTCTGAAACCAAACAACTGAGGGCCTTTCTCTTTCCTTCCCTACTAGATCCCCTTTCTTCTAAGAACCAGGACCAGGTCTGGTTAGCTCTCACCACTGTCATTCCTTCTCCGGCCCCAAAGTCCATTCACAGGAGCCAGTCCCTCTGGTTTTCTCCACAGAATAGAAGGTGACCTGGGCCCCTGAAGAATACCAAGGGCTGGAGGCCCTTTCAACTCGCTGGATGCGGGATGAGGATGTTACCGTAACCGGTGCCTCCTTCAGGGCCCTCCCAAAGGCTCTCCCAGGGACAGTCCCGCCTGACTTCTCTCTCCTCTGGTGCAGCCTGCGACTCCTACTGGACATCAGTCCACCCCGAATACTGGACTAAGCGCCACGTCTGGGAGTGGCTCCAGTTCTGCTGTGATCAGTACAAGCTGGATACCAACTGCATCTCCTTCTGCCACTTCAACGTCAGCGGCCTGCAGCTGTGCAGCATGACGCAGGAGGAGTTCGTGGAGGCGGCTGGCCTCTGCGGGGAGTACCTGTACTTCATCCTCCAGAACATCCGCACACAAGGTCAGTGTCCAGAGGGCCAGGCCTCGAGGGGAGGGGCCGGGGATTGGGACCGAACCACTTCAAGGGGTCTTTCCCCACCACGTGACCCCCTCAGCAAAATTGTATTAACCAGAGCTCTCTGCCAACCAAAGCCTCTCAGAAACTGGAAGCTATAGTATGCTAGAACTAAGAATCTTACATAAAAGGGAGCAAGTTGCAAGAAAGCAAGTTGAGTACATTTTTTTTACAAAGAAAGAAATTCACAAAGATGGTGTGTGCTAAAAAACAATAAAATAAAATGAATAAATAAATAAAAAAGAAAGAAAAACTAAAAACGCGTTCAGCCAGGAACTAGGCTGAGAAAAACAAAATAATGCCATGTGTCCATAAAGGATGGACAAAAAGGGGTTTCTGCTTTACCTCTCATTAAGCAGAAGGGGAATAGAATTAATTAAGCCCTTTTTCTTCCGGTTTCCAGAGTCCACCTAATTGGCATTTCATCATATTCCTAATAGTCAGGCATCAAATGGCCAGAAGGTGGCGCTAGTAGCATTATCCCTTCCACATGCCCTTGAGAGCAGAATGTTGATGAATATGTTTGGTTTTTTTTGTTTTTGGGGTTTTTTTCCCAATCCAGAAAGGTTTTTAGAGAACATCTAATTCTGTGTCCAATTGTCACAGATAGAGGAACTGATTTCCAGAGCAGTTCAGTGACTTCCTCGAGGTCACACAGCCAAACGCTGATTCACAGAAAATCAGTACCAACGAGGGCTTGGAGATGAGAAAGACCCACCTTCCAACCCTGGCTCCAACACCTCCAAGCCACAGGACCTTTGGCAAGTTGGCTTAACCTGTCTGAGTCTCCACTGCCTCATCTGGCCAATGGGATATGACACTCACCTCCACAGGCTTTTTTGGGAAGGATTCAGTGAAATATTACCTGACATGGCATATAAAGACTGGCAATTCTCACATCAAAAAATACCTGTTCTGGGCTGGATGTGGTGGCTCACACTTGTAATCCTAAGCACTCTGGGAGGCCAAGGCAGGAGGATCGCTCAAGCTCAGGAGTTCAAAACCAGCCTGAGCAAGAGCGAGACCCTGTCTCTACTAAAAATAGAAAGAAATTAATTGGCCAACTAAAAATATGTAGAAAAAATTAGCCGGGCATGGTGGCACATGCCTGTAGTCCCAGCTACTCAGGAGGCTGAGGCAGAAGGATTGCTTGAGCCCAGGAGTTTGAGGTTGCTGTGAGCTAGGCTGACGCCACGGCACTCTAGCCCAGGCAACAGAGTGAGACCCTGTCTCAAAAAAAAAAAAAAAAAATACCTGTCCCTGGTCCCATTACCTCAGGGATCTGTGCAAAACAAATAAACTGAAAGCCACCTGTTTTTTAAAAAGCTCTAAGTTGCCTCTTATTCTAACAAATCCCTGGAGCCACAATGCCACTTCCAGTGGCGGAATTTCAGGCATTCCCTGTGCCAGGAGGGTTTCATGTTGGGCAGTAAAACTATCTACTCCACCACCCTCCTCCATTCTGAAACCCCTCCTGCAGTGTTTCTCAGCAGGTCTGTGAATTGTGGATTGATTGTGGAGATATGTGTACTGTGACCAAAGTTTCCTCTGTCTCCATTTGCCCAGGACACGTTGTTTTCACCTGTTATCCTGGAATGATTATAATTAGCATCGTGCTGCTTTTCATTCTCAAAGGTGTTTCCATTTGGACCACAAATTATATGGTGAACTGGCTATTACCTAGTGTAAGCTTTATGTCACCCTGTAGATTAAGGCTCTGGCAGAACAGGACCTAGAATGAGGCAGGTTTGACTCGGAGAGGAGCTTGAGGGGACTCTAGGGCCGGGGTGCCGGCTAGCTCAGTGGGTATCGCACTAGGATGTAAGGGCCCAGGAACCTGGGGATGCAGGTCACTGGAAGGCGAGGTTGCAGGATGGGTGGGGGCAGAGAGTGGCTTTCACAGTGTAGGAAGGGAATGAGTCCCTCATCCGTCCCCGATTCTGTCCTTGATTGGCCCTGGGGGCAGAGTCACCGAGACACCGTGGCCAACCAACTCCAATGAGAATATGGCACCAGGAATAAACAATCACAAACGTGCCCTGATCCAGCCTCCTTAGTAAATAGAAACTAGTCCTCATGTTGGACACCAAGAGAGGAAATAGGTGTCCTTTGGCCTATACTGCCACTTGAAAACATGATCTGAAACTCCTAACTCAACCCCAGCCCACCCCATTCTACAGAGGACGAAGCCAAGGCTGGGCCACCGTCTTCCAAACCCTCATCAAGCTTGGTGTTCACGTCGGGTTTTGCGCTTCTTGCAGCCTCTTGTGCCCGTTCTCCCCTCTGACTGGCACGTAACAGGTATCCAAATCCCAGAAGGATTAGAGGCCACACCAGAGATCGTGGACTCTTAGAGCCAAAGAGGAGCTTAGCCGGTGTTTTGTCTCATGTTGCCAACAAGAAAACCAATGAGCGCAGAGACTGGGTGACTGGCCAAGACCACACGGGGTCAGCGGCCCAGCCCAGCTCAGAGCCCAGCCCTCCTGGCCCCTCAGTCAGAGCCCACCCCAGTGCCTGCTCAGAAAACATACAGGGGCTGCTGGGGGACCGGGCGCCAGGTTCGCTTTCCAAATGACCTTTAAAACCAGGATTGTCACCTCTTAGGGTCAGATGGTCTACAAGATTCCTCTAAAATGAAAGACTTCTCAGCAGGGACAGTCACTGCCCTTCCCTCCAACACCTCCCCTGGCCTGGCCAGTGGAAACCAGGATTGCATGGTATGGTTTGTGGATTTCTTTTTCTTTCCCAGGTTACTCCTTTTTTAATGATGCTGAAGAGAACAAGGCCACCATCAAAGACTGTAAGTAACCGAGGCTATGTCTTTTCTCTCACTAAAGTCCCAAACCATCGACTGAGGATTCAGGTTATTTGGCTCCTGATTGACAAAAGCTTTCTGGTGTTTTTTGTGTTTTGGTTTTGGAGCTTTAGCGCAGGAATAGCCAGGTCTGTGAACCTGTGAACAATGTCCCCACAAGTTGCTCGGTGCTGATGGAATCCCCTCTGATCCATCCACAGCAGCCCGGGGGACACAAATCCCAGCTTTCAGCACCCAGCCTGGAGGAAATGAGCCCACTGAGGCCCAGGGGACATTACTGTCAAAAGGTTTGAGCCCGTGTGGCGTTTGCTTTACTCTCTAAGTAGCAGTGACTTTGACCCAACCGATCATTTCTCCAGGTGTCAATGTCCTCACCTACAAGTGGGACTCACTTACCAGCCTGCCTTCCTCTGGGCAAAAGGAAGTGGATGAGCTAGAAAAAGAAGGTGTGCTCCATAAGTTCTTTAGAAGTAGGCGTTACCTGGATATAGAACTAGCCACAGTTAGATTCATTGCGGTGATGGTGATGGTGACAATGATGACAATAGCAGCTTGACACAAGCCAGGCCTGTGCTAAAATCTTTACAGACGTCGTCTCAAGTAATCTTCCCCATAACCCTATGAGACAAGTATTAGTACCGTAGCCTTTTTATAGGGGTAGGAACTGAAGCTTAGAGGTTAAAGATGACATGGTTAGAAGGTGCCGGATGACCCAGGTGTGTCTAAATCTGAAGCTCTTTGCCGCTTTGGCCCTCTTATCCATTTCTTCCCTTCCCTTTTCATTCATCCATTGATTCATTCATTCAGCAAACGTTTATTGAACACCTGCTATGTGCCAGGCCCAGAGCTAGGCCCTGTGGTGTCAGCAACGAGCACAACTTAGGTCTTGCCCTCATTGCTGCAAGGGAGGGAGAGAGACATTAAGCAAACAATCCAAATAGCAAGTATGTAAGTGCTAATCATGATGCTATTTATAAAGGGAAAGTGCAGGGTGTTTTGTGTGTGATGATGGGGGAAAGTTCGTATTTAAACTGGGGTCCAGGGAAGACTTTTTAGAGGAAGAGATATTTAAATTAGGCCTACGGGATGAGCAGGAGTTAGCCAGGAAAAGAAGGGGAAAAGAGGTTACAGGGAGAGAATGGCAAGTACAGAGGCCCTGGGGCAGGAACATCCTTGGTGTCCTTGAGAAAGAACCAAAGGAGGCCAGAGGGCCTAGCATCAGGTTGTCCAATGCAGGAGCCACCAGCCACATGGGACCAGTTAAATTAATTAAAATTAAATTATTAAAATTCAGCTCCTCAGTCTCGCTGGCCGCATTTCAAACACTCAGAGGCGCAGGTGGCTGGGGCTGCCATGCTGTAGAGCTCAGGTGTCCACCACCACACCCGGACAGCGCATTGGCAGACTCTCACAGCCCTGGCAGAAGGAGAGGCAGGAGCTGAGGCCCAGAGCACCGCAGGCCCAGACCAGGCACAGCTTTTTGGGAAGCGGAGCTTGCATTTCATTCTGAGCAGGCTGGGAAGCCAGTGAAAGGTTGTAGCATGAAAATGATAAGATGGGCCAAGCGCAATGGCTCACGCCTGTAATCCTAGCACCCTGGGAGGCCAAGGCGGGAGGATCGCTTGAGGTCAGGAGTTTGAGACCAGCCTGAGCGAGAGTGAGACCCCATCTCTACTAAAAATAGAAAATTTGGCCAGGCATAGTGGCGCATGCCTGTAGTCCCAGCTACTTGGGAGGCTGAAGCAAGAGGATCGTTTGAGCCCAGGAGTTTGAGGTTGCTGTGAGCTATAATGACGCCACTGCACTCTATCCAGTGTGACAGAGCAAGACTCTGTCTCAAAAAAAAAAAATGAAAAAAGAAAATGATAAGATGCCATCTACATTTTAAGATGCTTTTCTCAGGCTGCTGTGTCGGGGAGAGTGATGACAGTGGCCCGGACCAGGTGACGGGGACGAGATGGGGGGAGAAGTGGTGAGATGAGGACCCTGTGATGGCATCTCTGGAGCACGTGCTTGGGGAGACAAGTCTTCTCCTGACGGCGGCTGATGTAGGAGCTGCCTAGCATGGGCTCTGCTCAGCCCGCTCCAACCGGGAGACCAGAGCGAGCCCGAACTCAGGGTTAGGAAGCCTGGAGAGTCCACCCAGAAGCCCCACAGGCTCTGCCGTGTCCCAGCCTCAGCTGCCTTGGGCAGTACACCGTGGCCTTCTCCCTGGGCCCTGAGGCCCGTCTCTGGCTCTCCCACAGCCCTGACGACCATGCTTTCCCAAAAGAGAGATCCTAATGCACAGTTCAATGGGCACAAGGCAGGTATGAGGACAACAGGGTGGTCGCTTACACAATGAGCCCATTCTAGAAAATCCAGGACATGCGGCCACCGTGCCTATGGCCCAGGTGATATTTCATGGTCTCAGAAACCCCCTGACCCAGAAACGAGAGGCCACCTTTCGATGTTGATGTGCCTTCCAAAGCCAAGACCTGGCCAGTGAGGACAAAATGGCACCCTGGGGCTTCCAGCAATGTTCCCATTGGGTCATCAGTGAAAATTAATAGCTGTCATTACCATTTATTAAGTACTTACTATGTGGCCGGCGTGGTCCTGTGCGGAGTGTCCTGCATGTGTTATTTATTTAATCCTCATCCTGACCCCGGTAGGCAATGTCATTATCTCCATTTGCATCTGGGAGACCAGAGGTGTAGTAACCTACGAGTAAATGCAGGGCTGGGATTCCAACTCATCTTCTCCGAGCCAACGCTCTTATGCATTGAGCGCAAACACGCTGTGTACATACACACACACACACACACTCCCAGACCCTTCTTATTCACTCTGTTGCCCGCTCAGTTGAGACCCAAGGCCCAGGTACTCCTCTAGGTCTGGGCCCAGCTTGACAATGATTCGGACAACAGCATAATTTTCAACTTAGCATCTACTGAAGGTGCCCAGGCCCAGCAAGCTACGAAAGCGTCAGAGCTGGCCAAAGTGCAGCAACCCGCCTCCTCCCCACTCTGCCTTTGCTGTCCCCCAGCCCCTGCTCCCCAACCTTCTGCTACAGAAACGCCAGGGGGGTACACCAAGCCCAAGGACAAAGCCTACAGCCCTGGACTCCCTGCTGGCCCCTCCCTGCTCCTGAGCCTCAGAGCGTCCCTGTGCCACCCTGCCATGGGCTGCAGGTGCCATGGCTGGACCACATGTCATGGGGATGTGGTGAGCTTGTTTTGGAAGCCCTGCCACTCAGGTCTCCCCCCAGCGTCTAGAAGACTGTTGGCTATGATTTTGGTTGACAACTGAATATATCCTTTGGCCACATTTTAAAAGTTTCCCATCTCAAGGCCAACCAAACCTCTCCAAATCCCACAGACAGCAACAAGCCCAGGCCATGCCCGTCCCCACACCCCACACTAGGCACAGCCCAGCTGCAGGGACACACTCAAGACGACAACAGTCGTGAGCCGGGGGGGCTGCACCCCGAGGCACCGCTGGCATTTGCAGAGAAATTAATGGGACCATGGTGCTGCTAAAGCCCCATCAGCCAATCCTAGTGGAGGTTTGATCTGGGAACCGGCCTTGATACTGACACAGCAGCACTGACTGCTGCCCCTCCACACCTGCCCCCACCCGACCACCACTCCCACCAGCGAGAGTGGCCCTGTGTCTAGTCAGCCCACAAGTCCTTCAAAGCCACCGCTGCAGAACGGGGAGCTGACAGAACAGCATTGTCTCCGGCAAGACCCAGAAGGAGAAACTCCTGCCACCCCCGTTACCCCGGCTCGTGCCGCCCTGCGCTGCGTCCATCCTGTCCAGCCGGGCACCCTTCCTCCAAAGCACAGGACGGAAATCAGAAATTTAAAGGGCAACTTTTTTCCTCCCACTTCTTGCCATTTTGGCATTTCAGCGAAAGCTCATTGTCTATTCAGAGTGAATAACTCACTGTTATCTCTTTGACTTCATTTGTTCTCTCTCTTCCTAAAGGATTAAATCAAAACAACAAACAGGTCTGGGATAATAGTAGATGCCCACCGTAAGAGTGGGTAACAGAGAGCGAGTGTCTGGCCATAACACATGCTCAACAAATCTTAATAATAATTATTCATTAAATGTCTGTTGAACACCTACTATGAAAGACATGGTAAAGTAGTAGTTGTGAACATTAGCTTTGGAACGGACACTCTGGGTTCAAGTCTTGGCTCTACCATCTGGATAAAATTCTTAAACTCTCTGGGCTTCAACTTCCTCCTCCATAAAATAAAAATTGCAATAATATCACATGGGGTTGTTGTAAGGATTAAATGAGATATAGTATATGGAGCACTTAATATTTAGTGAGTACTTCATAAATATCACCTGTTAGTAGAGGCAGGAAAGAGACAAAATGGATCTCTACAGAGGAGTGGACCCAGTGCTGTGATACCGAGAAACACACAGGTGCTATCTGTGGAGCTCAGAGGGCGCTAACCCAGAGGGTGAGTCAGAGATGGCTTCCTGAGTCAGCTGGGTAGAAGGGGGCTAGGGAGCATGTGCCAAGGCCCTGAGGCAGGAAAACGCCAAGCCCCAGTGGAACCATCTGACCCAAGAGAAGGGAAGAACTTGGGGAGCAGAAAGAGATATGGCTGGAGACCTGGTTGGGGGTGAGTTTGTGAAAGGCCTAACCAACGTGACAGCCCTCATCCTGGAGATGACGGGAACCACTGTGGGATGTTCAGCCAGTGGGTGCCATGACCCAGTGGCACTGAGGAAGGTCACCTTGGACAGCAGAGAGGTCCCTTGAAGACACATCCATTCCTTCATTCAGTAGTGATAGAACACATTCTAGACTGTAGGGTAGGTATAGTTAGTCTAGTATGATATAGTGGCTGCTCAGTGATACCGCACTGTGCTAGGTGCTGGGGGCACATCTGGAAACGCACACCCCTGCCCTCTAGTGGGCACAGATGGTGAACTACAGAAATAAATGCATCACACAATATGCTGGAAGATGACAAGGTAAGGGAAGTGGGTGTGGAGGGAAATGCAATCCCAACGCGAGTAGTCGGAGGAGGCCTTACTGGAGGTGATTTTGAGTGAAGACTGAGATGAGGGCGTGAACCTACAGATATCCAAGGCAGAGCGTTCGGGCAAAGGCAAGAGCCAGTGCACAGACTCCAAGTGGAATGTGCCTGTGTGTTCAGAAAGAGCCAGAAGCCAAGGTGGCTGGAGCGAAGCAGGCAAGGAAGGCAGAGGTTGGATGTGGGGTGGGAGGGGGCAGACCCGGGACTGTCCTCTCTTTTCAATCATGTGCTGCTTCGGGAAAATGCTTGTTCAAGTGTCTCAGATCGTTACATCCAGCGTGAGTTATCCTTTAACTCAGCATCGAGTTAATGCCCAGCTTCCGCTCTTCATAAGCTCTAGTCTCTTTGCTTTGACTTGTGTCCCTTCCAGTCTGTTCTCCATACTGGAGCCAGAGAGATCGTCTTAAAATGTGGACCTTCACTCTATACTTTGATGTAAAATCCCAAGTCCTTACCATGGCCTGCAGGGAAGGCCCTGCGAGGCCTGCTGGCTGCCCACCTCCCGGCATCCTCACCTCCCGCTCTGCCCCTGGCACAGGGCATGCCTGCCTCGCCGGACTCTGCACATTTGGCTTTGCAGGCGCTGTTCCTTCTGCCTGGAACACTCTTCTCCACTCCCTCACCCTGGTTCCTTCTCTTTCTCTCTTAGCATAAATGTCTCCTCTGCAAGGCCCTCCCCGCCGCCCTGTCTAAAGTAGGTGCTATGCCCCGTATCTGATGTCCTGCTTCCTTCCTAACACTTAAAATGATGGGGGATTTGTTTGTGTCACTTGTGTTTGACCTGGCCCATTTGCAAATTCCACATGAGCAGGGACCGTGTCTGCATGTTCACTCTTGTATTCCGAGCAGCAAACCCAGAACCTGGCACACGGTAGGTCCCCAGTGTGGAATACAATGCTCCTTAAAAGTATACACTGCGTGTCTTCGGCATTTCTGCACCTCCCACCTACCAATCACCCCCAAAATGCCTAACACGGTGTCTTCTACCACAAAGGCATTCAGTTAGTATGGGCTCATTTTGCTGTGATTTGAGGTCTGAATGCAGCCTCTACATTCCTTTCCACTGCTATAAATCATTGTATTTCAGATGCCGACTCCAACTGCTTGAAAACAACCGGCATCAAAAGTCAAGACTGTCATGGTCACAGTCGAACAAGTAAGTGCAGAGATGCCATTTTTCATTTCTAATTTCTTAAAACCATTCCCAAGACAAAATAATCTACTTTAATAAGCTTTGAAACTGAATATTTGAGGGGGACTGGTTATTTTCCACAGAAGGTAGTAGAGAAATCGATGATTGCTGTTATACATGTTATCAAAATCAGATTTATTCCTTTTGGAAATGGCATTATAAGAATTACAGTGGGAAGCAAAGAAATTTTCTACCCCATGTTGCATTTCAGAATAATGGTTTATTTTTCCTGCTCTATCGCGATTTCCTCTTAATGAAGTATTCAGGGAAGGATAGCGAGGGGAACACCTGGAGTTGGCAGTCCTGTTAGCCTTTTCCAGCACTAAGAAATCCACCCAGCACAGGGTCAGACCTGCAAGTTCACAAATTTGTGCGTAGAAAACAACCACTACATGCTAGGCGTGGTTCTAACCCCTTAATATGTAGTAAATCACGAAATTGTTCCTATAAGATAGGTACTTTTATTATCCCATTTTACAGATAACGTAACTATAGAGATTGTGGTTACAGATGTAAGAAGAGGCAAATTCAGGACCCAAACCAAGCCAGTGGGTCACCAGAGCTGGCCCTAACCCCCATGTCATAGAACAAGAGCGTTTCGTGAAAAACAAAATTCGCAGGATTGGTCCACAGACAGTCGTGGCTATGGGATTTTAGTACAGCCACACTGCCTGTCAGAAAGAAGAATGAGAAGACCATTTGACTGTCATTTCAGTCATTCTACAAGAATTCATCTACAGTTCCATAGAACATCTGTGGCCCACGGTACTGCCCATCAACATAAACTCGGTGTCTGTGTGTGTGTGTGTTTTGCAATTGCTTTAATGGAAGACAGACATTTCACATCCTGGTAGGGTTCCAGGTGGAGCACTCAGTCATAACTATGGGAAATGCCCCCAGTAAGCAGCAATTCTCATGGGCTAATGAGAAGGTGTACAACTCTTAAAGTTAAAAAATACGTATATTTTAAGTGGCTAATTTTTTCCGCTTTTCAAAAGGCCTCCAAAGTTCTCATCTATGGGAATTCGTGCGAGACCTGCTTCTATCTCCTGAGGAAAACTGTGGCATTCTGGAATGGGAAGACAGGGAACAAGGCATCTTTCGGGTGGTTAAATCGGAAGCCCTGGCAAAGATGTGGGGACAAAGGAAAAAGAATGACAGGATGACGTACGAGAAGCTGAGCAGAGCCCTGAGGTAAGTTAACAGCGTAAAATACCTGAGCCTACACAAAGAGTTATATAAAATGGCCGGCTGTAGAAAATCACACTGTGTTTGCAGCTTTTTACTTGATAATCAAAAGGTCATGAGACCGAACGTTGGTTCCTGGTTCCAGGTGGGATTACAGTTTGTAAATCGACACGCTGTCCTTTTCACTCTTGGCGATCCAGGGATCGCCCTGCACCCAGGCCATCTCACATACACACACAAAGCACGTGTTCAACTGAGAATGGGCAGGCTCAGTCTTCAAGATGTCTGGGAAAGGTTTAAGTGTAAGTTGATAAGCGAGTGTGAAAATACCAGAGTAACCAAAGACCAGCCCTGTCACCTGAGAAGAATGAGGAGGGAGTGTGTGCGTTCTGTTGTTTTCCTGAGGTGCAAACCCTCCCTCTTCTGCTTGCCTTCGCAGATACTACTATAAAACGGGAATTTTGGAACGGGTTGACCGAAGGTTAGTGTACAAATTTGGAAAAAATGCGCACGGGTGGCAGGAAGACAAGCTATGATCGGCTCCAGGCATCAAGCTCATTTTATGGATTTCTGTCTTTTAAAACAATCAGATTGCAATAGACTGTTTGAAAGTCGTCTTTTTTAAAAAAAAAAAAAACCTGCAAACATGCTAATAACATTTCTCCACATCTCAGCTTCCATTTGGATTCAGAGTTGTTACCTACTTGGGGTGATGGCAGCAACCCTTAAGAAATCCTTTTTTGCCCCTGAGGGGAGGAGGGGATGATGCTTTATGGGACCTTGATCAAACATTATTTCCCTACCCAAGAGTGGCAGAACCACAATAGCCAATGCCATTGGTGCTGATCAAAGAAAACTGATTCAATTCTGCCATTAGAGACACATTGAATACTTCTGTTCCAAAGGTTCAAAAGTTTTCAAATGGTTAACTGTGGCAGCTCACAAAGGCAGGGGGAAATGTGATTCGTTTTGTAGTTTATAAGTAGAAAAGGGTGAGATGTAAGACATATATACTTTAGATTTTAAATCATTAAAGTCAAATTCCATAGAAAAGTTTCTTAATTAATAAAAGAGCTAAGCCATCAAGCTGGGATGGAATTGGATTTTTACAGGTTAATAGTAAGTTTCTTAACCAGAGCATCTTTCTGACCATTTAGCAAAACTCCCATGGCCATCCTTCTGGAGCTAAACACATAAATTAGTCAGCCACACTCCTAATTGTTACTGAGTCTATTTCCCCTCTTCTCCTAACTGATGGTTGGCTTCAGATATGCAAAGAGTTAGTCAACAGACACATGTACCAATTTCCAAATCACTGCTGTTTCTATGATTCAAACTGTCAACACGATAAAATCGTAATTCACTGATTCCGTCTGTGGTCAAGATGTTAAACCTTTATAGAACTGGAAATGTCCCGACAACTCTGTAATGGCCAATTAAATTGTGAGTCTCTTTTGTTTTGTCTTCCTACCTGATGTGTACTCAGATTGCTAAAACACGTATTTCCTTGACAAAAATAGCACAGTGAATTGACACCAATAAATGTTCACGGGCTAAAGTCTGCACTGACATTTTTTCATCAGTCACTGGTGTGTAAGTAGTGACTACAGCGAGGTGGACTGCCCCAGACTTGTGTCTCACCACTGCAGGAATCGTCAGGCAATGAGGCGCTGAACTGCTATACAGGCTGAAGGCCTCCATACCTAGAGCATAACTTCAAAAGAAACTTCTTTTTAAAAATGTGAATTACTGTAATATAATCTATTTTTGGACTCATGTGTTTTCCAGGTGGATATAGTTTGTAAACAATGTGAATAAAATATTTAACATGTTCAACTGTCTCTATGATTCAATTCAGCATGGTAGGCTCTGCCAGCAAAGCACTGACAACCTGTAAAACCTCTGATGACCCTTCCATTTCCTAGCAAGCGGGGGCTGGAGATTTTTAAAGAGCCTACAAATATGCAAGAAATATATGGAGTA
Organism: Lepilemur ruficaudatus; assembly: GCA_963574885.1. NCBI lineage: Eukaryota > Metazoa > Chordata > Mammalia > Primates > Lepilemuridae > Lepilemur > Lepilemur ruficaudatus. The sequence continues at coordinate 47,708 of CAUYRT010012430.1, forward strand.
ATATTAGTCACCACCTTTAATATTAATATCATAAGATAAATGGAGTTCATGGGCCAGCATGGCCCTACAGATGCATTTTTATTTGGTATGCACACTATTTTTTTTTTTGCTCATTATTTTGAGATTTTATTTCATTTCTTACCACAAATTAATTGCCTTATTTAGAAATCAGAAGATTTCTAAATATAGTGAATAATCACGCAATCCTAGGGAGACAAGGACAATAATTATTCTGCCCATTTAGAGACTAGAGAACTGTTAAGAAGACTCACAAGAGGAAAATAACTTGCTCAAGTTCCCACAGAGAGAAAATGGCAGAGCTTGAGTCTGCATGTGGGACTGTCTGGTTCTAAGGTCACTCTAATATATTGACTCTCACTAATTTTATCCTCCTCATAAATTTGGCTCAGAAACTCTTAGGATGTATCTTTTTTTTTTTTTTTTTTTTGAGACAAAGTCTCACTCTGTTACCTGAGCTAGAGTGCCATGGCGTCAGCCTAGCTCACAGCAACCTCAAACTCCTGGGCTCAAGCGATCCTCCTGCCTCAGCCTCCTGAGTAGCTGGGACCACAGGCATGTGCCACCATGTCCAGCTAATTTTTTCTATATATTTTTAGCTGGCCAATTAATTTCTTTCTGTTTTTTTAGTAGAGACGGGGTCTCGCTCTTGCTCAGGCTGGTTTCGAACTCCTGACCTTGAGCAATCCACCTGCCTCGGCCTCCCAAAGTGCTAGGATTACGGGCGTGAGCCACTGTGCCCGGCCAAGAAGTTTGAGCTAAAAGATTGAGAGTTTGTTATCTGTCTACTAACGGTGTAATGGTTTCCTGAAGCCTGTATCTCAGGAAATTCCTGAGAGTAAGTACAAACTAGTTTTGAAGAGGAAGGGAATAAAGATTTTCAATAAAAATAGGTTTCCATTTAATATTCAGAATCTACCTTTAATTACTTCCATGTGATTTTCAAACATGATAGACAAATATGAGTTTAAGGAAAAAGAAGAAAGAAGATAACTAGTGGTTCTAAGCTCTTATTTTAAAAACTCATAATCCTAATGGGCAAGAAATTTAAGTAAGTTTCAAAGTTAGGGCATTTGCTATTTTCTCAGTGTCTCAGAAGGCTATCCATCAATATCAAACTATTGATTTAAACAAATAACATAGTAACCTCATGATATTGGTATTTCCATTTTTAAGGGTAAGCATCTGAATATAGATGATGCTCAAATTAAGAGTTCGATGGTACTTTCCAAGTTATATATGGAGTCAAAAGAAATCAAATACCATTTCTATTCTTATGTACAGATTATTTTATTGTAAAAATGCAATATGTAATTACAAATCAATCTGTTGAAAATCAATGCTGAATTTGCATAAATGTAATTCTAAGTGGAAAAAAAAACTGAACCTGATGAATTACAAACAGAAATAAACAGTAAGCCATGATGGTGCTAAAGTTATTTCCTGGAGACACTGATGCATCAAATGTGTTTTTCCCATAAGAACCTTAGAAAAATATAAATTCTGAGTGGATCATTATTATCTTTTCTTCTTGTATAATTACAGCTGTATTTTTATATAATAGGCCATAGGTGATACGTAAATATATTAATTTCACTGAGATTTTTTCTTATCAAACAAAATCATATTTTTAGTTAGAAACTTTCCTCCTAGTCATTTTAAATGAATAATCCAACCGTCAAAAACAAGTACATGTTTTTTTAAATGATTGTTAAGCCTTGACCTTCATTTTCTCCTAGGGAAATAGCATTAAAAGTCATCACATGATTTGCTATAGAAACCTGGATTATCACTTCAAAGGCATTAGCTTGCATTTGCACATCTAGCACAAGAGAATCTTCTCTCCAGCAATGAGTGGGTTACACGCGTGAACATTAAGCTTTGCTCCACAGGCACAGAGCTCCCTGGCCAGGCACTGGGGCCCTTTGGCTTCACAGATTAGCTTTCTCCCTTGCAGACAGGTGAGACTCAGTCTGCACAAAGGTGTGAATCGCATTCTGTTTTAAGAGAACAAGACAGACAGGTTAATTAACTCACAGGCAGCAGCAACTTGGGTATTTTCCTAGTTTTAATTTGTACCCAAATGAAAATAATAATTCAGAATTCATTCACTTTAAACTGTCTTATATTGTCCAGAGCTAAAATGAAGGGTATGTATTTTGCAGGTGAGTTCTTTATATCGCAAATGAGTTTCTGAACAGCTGCTTAAGAAATCTAATAGTTGCGGGTAACAGCCCCTGAAGAGAACAATGCTACACGGAAAGCAAACCGTGTCTAACCTAACCCAGCACATACATCCTCTGTCATGGCCAGGCTGCTCCGGGCTCACCTTAGGCTTCTCCTTGTTGTATTTGTCCAAAAGGGTCTGGATGCGTTTCCCATAGTCAGGGTGGACATCAGTAAAGTTCTTGACCTAAAGCCAAACGAAAATAAACATAAGCATCCCCCAACCCCCTGCTATGCCATTCCCCGGTGTCTCTGTGTCACGGTGTGTATTCCATAGGAGAGGAAGGACATTCCAGCAGAAGGCAGCGCCACTCCCTCGGAGTGAGACTTGGGGGTCAAGTGAAAAAGAACTCTGACATATACTGGCTAGACCACCTCAGACAAGCCACTTAACTTCTCTGAGCTTCAACGTCCCTCTCGATAAATGAGCAAGATAATCACACCTATGTAGTATAATAAAATCAATATTTGCTTTGTCTCCCCATTCCTGCCACAGACCTCCTAAAATCTTCAGAATTTATTGTCTTTTATATGCTACTGAGATGACTTATGGGGGAAGACGCATCCTCGATAGCTTCAGGATGGAGCCAGAAAGACCAAGCACGTGATTAGAAGGCCAGAACTTTCAGCCCCACCCCCAAACCTCCAGGCAGGGGAGAAGAGCTAGAGATTGTGTTCAGTCGCCCACAGCCAATGATTTAATTGATTGTGCCTACGTAAGGACACCCCCATAAAAGCCCAGAAACGACAGGGTCGGGGAGCTCCTGGGTTGGTGAGCACACCGAGGTGCCGGCAGGCGGCACGCCCAGAGGGGACGGAAGCCCTGAGCCCTTCCCCACATGCATCTCTTCCCTTTGCCTATTCCCAAGTCGTGTCCTTTATAATAAATTGGTAATCATAAGCAAGGCCCTTTCCTCAGTTCTGTGAGTTTTTCTAACAAGTTATCAAACCTGAGGAAAGGTCGTGGGAATCCTTAAATTTGCGGTCAGAATTCGCAGAAGCGTGGGTAGCCGGGGCACGTCGTTTGGCACTCAACGTGGGAGCAGCCCTGTGGGGCTGACCCCTAAATCTGTGGGTCCTGACACTAACTGCAGGAGTTACAGTCAGAATTGAATTGAGTTACAGGACACTCAGCTGCTGCCAGAGAATTAGAGAATTGCTTGCCATTGATGCAAAAATAAATAAATAAAAACAAACCCCACAACCTCCCTCATAGAGTATTGTGAGAAAAATGAGGTGAGCTGCATTTACTGCATGTGAAGAGCTGACCGCAGAATAATTACGTAACAAATTACAGTGATTTGTGTTTGAAAATGGGCCTGGGCACTGCCTGGATTCAAAGTGAAGACACTGGCACCTGCAGGGCAACTCTGCGTACTTCAGGCAGGAGTTCCCAGGAGACAGCAGGAGGAGGTGGGGCACCATGAACCCCTATGAAGCCTCATAGCTTCGGCATACATGAAAGGAGCATGCCAAGGGTTCGAGCCCCGTTCCGCTACTTGCAAGCTGTCTTACCCATTCTCTCTAGTAAAACGAGATAAAACCTACCCTGCCTATCACACAGAGCAACCACCAGGCTCTCTGCTGGAACTTGAACCCAGGCCCTTGAACACATCCTTGACAGCTGCTAGCCCAGCTGACCCTAGGAAGAGAGAAGCAGCTACCAAGGACAAAAGAAACAGTGGGACTCCTAGCTTTACAAAAAGCTTAGCCCTGGGACAGGCCAGGAAGCCAGAAGTGAGAGGGTTTCACGTAGCTCATGAGTGGCCATAAGAAATACCCTAGTACCTTAGCTCAAAAGTCCAGCCTGCATTTTGGAAGCAGTTCAGTTCTATCCCAGAAATCATGCAAATTCTAGTTTACATCTGAAGGAGGGTCAAGATATCATATTAAGCTTTTAGACAGACTTCAAAACACAAAAATGTAAGATCAATATGCACATATATACATTCACACACTTTTTTTTAGACAGGGTCTTGCTATGTTGCCCAAACTGGCCTCCAACTCCTAGGCTCAATTGATCATCCTGCCTCAGCCTTCCAAGTAGCTAGGACTCCAGGTGCACATGCCACTGCACTCAGCTGATATATTTCGTATCATCCAAAGTTTAAGCAAAATTGTGGCAGGACCCACATTTTGATATCAGACATTTACTATATTGCACAGAACTTGGCTGTAGTCAAATTAAACAGCACAGGATAAAATGCAGCCTGAACTCAACGAAATGAGTACAAATTGAACAAACAGCTAAGGACTGATGGATATGCCATACCAGAGGAAACACAGAGAGAAAATAATCAGAGGTTGATTGGAGATTTTTTAAAGTCCTCTTAGCTCAAGTAAAATCGAAATGGTGCTTCATTTTCAGGGTTCTCCCACACAGCTGCACTGACTGCCCACGGCCAGCAGGTGTCGCCCTTCAGCCTACAAAGACTCACCGCTTTCTTCTGGATGAAAAGCTGGGCGTCCTTCAGGTGGCCAGCAATGTTCTGACACAGGCGCTTCCTCTCCTCTTCATTCAGCACCTTCTCGTAGAATATCCGCACCTGCTCGGGGAAGGAGAGGGTGAAGAGAATCAAATAACCAGTGTATCACAAACAAAACTCACCTATTATGCCACTTATGAAATGAATGATCACAGACCTTTTAGAATTTAAGAATCACTTTAAATTACAACTAAAACTGTCGTTTGTGTTGAGTTCTTCGCTTTATGTTTTGTTTTAAACAAAACAGGAATAATTCATTTGTTGATAATAGCTCATAGCTGCTTTTCAATAATATCCTTATAGTCTCTTATAAACAGATCTATCATTAAAAACCCCACTACATCCTTAATAATGACAACGCCAGAAGGTGCAAGCTGTCTTTAAATGCAAACTCGGCACAATACAATCTTTGTTCAATTCACCCAGAACCATGAGGAAAAAACCTAATTCATTTATGCACACACACATATCCATGGCTCTTCGGAAGCCAAGATTTCTTGGGGAGGACAGATATTAATAGTGATACTTTGTTTAGATTATTGAGTTTAACCTCTAAAATGAATACCAATAGTTGAAAATAAAAAATAGAAGTTTAGTCTCAGATATGTGAATCCTAGTTAGCCTTTGCTCAATTCTGAAATTAAAAGGTTGGAGCTATGATTTTATTCTAACATTTCATTCATTCATTCAACAAATATTTACTAAGTATCTATGAGGCACCAGACTCTGTTCCATGCACTGTTCTATTGTTTGTAAAGTCCAATATTTATCCAAAGTTTCAAATTCATAAAATACTAAGATGTGTCATTTTTCTAAGCTATCAATTAAGAAAATATTTAATCAAGCAGGTCTATGTGTGAGTAGAAGAAAGGCCTCCACTGTCAACTCAATCTACCATCTTGAACCTCAATCTACACCTCAATCTACAATCTTGAACATCTTAAACCTGCTGTTCTTGAATTACAAGAATTTGTTCCTGCAATTCCAGTGGAGTGTCACAGCCAGCTTGCTCATGAGAGTAGAAAATTGCCAAATTTTCAGGGATTTTGTAAGCAAGGTGTTAAACATGGCCATTACAAAAATTAAATTACATAAGTTTATAATTAAACAAATTATAGTTCAAACAAAATAAACACTTGAAACATCACTTTCTATTTAATACACATTACCTATGTTCACTTTCTAATTAATATATATTACCTATGTTTTTGAGGTTATTATTTATGTCTTCTGTATCTCCGTGGTGGAAATACTACATAATAGTGATATTGAGTATCATTCTCAATGCCACAGAGTCAGTGACATGGTGTCGGTAGCCTGAAGTCAGCCCTGGGGAATATTTCCACCATGAAAATTGACAAACACTACAAACCAAGCTTTCTCCCCCAGACAGCGAGCTGGTAAATATTTTTCAGCACATCACAGAATAACAGAATAACATCTATAGAAAATACTTGCTCTTTCAGAGATAAGGTTAATCTACAGCATTAAGAGGTTTAAAACGATAGTCCCTGTACATATACAAGGTATCCTGTTTCAGCATGTAGCGTGAGAAGCCTCCACTGTAAATAGTATGTAATGGTATGTGTCCTTCCCACCTAACCCCAGCTCCAGCATTCACCGCCGCTCAGGTAAAAGGCAAGCTGGGACTCTGAAGAAGTTAAACTGGAGAAGTCTCTCAATGACCTGACTTGCATATTCTTATGCCTGTCTAAAAACTACCATCTAGGCCGGGCGCGGTGGCTCACGCCTGTAATCCTAGCACTCTGGGAGGCCGAGGCGGGCGGATCGCTCAAGGTCAGGAGTTCGAAACCAGCCTGAGCAAGAGCGAGACCCCGTCTCTACTTAAAATAGAAACAAATTAATTGGCCAACTAAAAATATATAGAAAAAATTAGCCGGGCATGGTGGTGCGTGCC
>CAUYRT010012431.1:0-86386 GCA_963574885.1 Lepilemur ruficaudatus
AGACCCCAACCCCCAGGCTGGTATCAGTCCATGGCCTGTTAGGAACCAGGCTGGACAGTGGGAGGTGAGTGGCGGGCAAGCAAGTGAAGCTTCATCTGTATTTACAGTCGCTCCTTATTGCTCGCGTCACCACTTGAGCTCTGCCTCCTGTCAGATCAGTGGCGGCAGTAGATTCTCATAAGGAGTGCACAACCTAAATCCCTTGCATGCATAGTTTACAGTAGGGTTCGTGCTCCTGTGCGATCTGATGATGTGAGGTGGAGCTGAGGTGGTGATGCTAGTGCTGAGGGGTGGCTGCAAATACAGATTATCATTAGCAGAGAGGTTTGACTGCACAGAGACTATAATAAATCAGTTGCTTGCAAACTCATATCAAAACCCTATCAGTGAGTGGCAAGTGACAATTAAGCTGCAGCTGGTGGCGGGCTTTATAGTGACAAGTGAGCATCTTACTTCAATTGCACAGCTGCATGTGGTGGCAGGGTTTAAGTCAGAGTCTGACACTTATTTTAGTCTGCGCATGGCCTGCCCACTATTTTATTTACCACTTCCATCCGCATCTCTTTCCCCCACTGCGCTTTTGTCTCAGTCATGGTTTTGGTAAGCCCACAAGCTAACCCTAGCAAAAATGAGTAAAAAACAAATATTACTGGGGAACTTTGAAAAGGGGGAAAGACCCAATGATGAGACAGCAGAAGACTCTAAGACTGCCAACAAAATGAAAGTTGCATTTAAAATAAAACACCAATAGTCGTACTTAAATTATGGATTCATTGCAACAGATGATTCACATTCTCCAAGCTTGCTGTGTATAATATGTGGTGACTGGCTAACCAAGGAAGCCATGAAATCTTCAAAACTGCTTCACCAACGGAGACCAGGAACCCTGCATTAAAAGACAAGCCTTTGGAGTTTTTCTAAAGAAAAAACATGAACACCAAGAACAGAAGCAATTATTGAAGGCCACCACTTCATCAAATGTGTCTGCAATGAGAGCATCATTCTTAGTGGCTAACCATGTTGCTAAAGGTAAAAAGCCCTTTACTGTTATGAAGAGTTGATCTTGCCAGCTGCTAAGGACATTTGCTATGAATTTTTAGGAGAGGCTGCAGTTCAAAAAGTGGCATGTGTTCTTCTTTTGGCTAGCAGCATAACTAGACAAATTGATAAAATAGCAGAGGATATTGAGGCACAATTGTTAGAGAAGATTAATGAGTCACTATGGTATGCAGTCCAGGTTGACAAGTCTACCGATGTTGACAACAAGGCAAGGATGCTTATTTTTGTGCCATACATTTTTCAGGAGGATGAGTGCGAGGATACGTTATGTGCACTTTTGTTGCCAACCGAAACCACAGCTGTACAACCAAAGTCTTTGAATGATTACATATCAGGAAAATGGGATTGGTCATTTTGTATATGCACGGATGGAGCGGTTGCCACGACTGGACGGCTTTCTGGTTTCACTACTCCGGTCAAGGAGGTCGCTTCTAAATGTGAGTCTACGCACTGTGTCATTCATAGACAAATGCTTGCTAGCTGAAAAATGTCACCTGAACTAATCAATGTTTTGCAGGACGTGATTAAAATTATCAACTACATTAAAGTTCATGCCCTTAACTCATGTCTGTTTGCACAGCTCTGTGAGGAGATGAATGCAGAACACACACGTCTTCTCTCATACACAGAAGTGAGATGGCTTTCTAAAGGTATATCACTGGCCAGGGTTTTTGAGTTATGAGAGCCACTCCAGAATTTTCTTTTAGAAAAACAGTCACCACTGGCAGCACATTTCAGTGACACAGAATGGGTTGCAAAACTTGCTTACTTGTGTGATGCATTCAACCTGCTCAACGAACTCAATCTGTCACTTCTAGGGAGAACGACAACTGTGTTCAAGTCAGCAGATAAAGTGGCTGCATTCAAAACCAAACTGGAATTATGGGAGTGATGAGTCAACATTGGGATTTTTGACATGTTTCAAAAGTTAGCAGAGATTTTGAAAGAGACTGAGCCAGGACCTTCTTTCTCCCAGCTGGTGCATGATCACCTGTCTCAGCTTTCAAAAGAGTTTGAGCATCACTTCCCAACCACAAAACACCCCTGAACTGGGAAGGAATGGATCCTCGATCCATTTGTGAGTAGGCCAGGTGAATCGACTTTGTCCGTGCTAGAAGAGGATCAACTGCTTGAGATTGCAAATGACGGTGGCCTTAAAAGTATGTTTGAGACAATTTCAAATCTCCATACATTCTGGGTTAAAGTCAAGGTGGAATATCCTGAGATTGCCATGACAGCACTGAAAAGCCTTCTTCCATTTCCAACATCCTATCTTTATGAAGCAGGAGTACACTGGGCATAAGCTACACACTTCAGATGTCACTGTCTCCCATCATTCCCAGATGGGATTGTCCAGTTGCAGGAAAACAAGCTCAGGGATCCCAGTGATTCTGCATTATGGTGAGTTGTATAATTATTTCATTATATATTGCAGTGTAATGATAATAAAAATAAAGTTCATAATAAATGTTATGTATTCGAATTATTCCCAAACCATCCCCTCTCTCACCTCTGGTCTGTGGAAAAATTGTCTTCCATGAAACTGGTTCCCGGTGCCAAAAAGTTTGGGGCCCACTGCTCTATCAGCTCTGAGCTGCCTGTGGTCTCTGTATACCTTGAGCTGGCTTTCTTTTTCTTTTTTTTTGCTCCATGCTGTTGCTCATGATATGCCTTCTGCCTTGTAGGCCCTTCTCTTGCTTCTCTGTCTAGTTAACATCTACACATTCTTCAAGATTCAGCATTGCCTCCTTCAGGAAGCCTTTCTTGACTGACTTCTTCCCCACCCCGATTTAGATGCCCTTTATGCAGCAGGTCTGCCTCTCTCACCAGACCATGGGGTCTGGGGCACACGTACTCCATCTGATTCCTCTTTGAGTCCCTAGTGATGAGCATGTGGCCTGGCATCTCAGTAAACATACATTGGCCTGAACTGTGCATCTGAGAGTCATTATTTAGCACATGGTTGGGACTCAATATTTGTGTCCTGAAGTGAAGTAATCTTTGCCACAGCTCCCTCTTTTCATTGGCAGAGGCAGCAAGGGGACAAAACTGAGTCATCCCCTTCTGCAGGGGACAGAGGCACTCTGCTCTTCTTCTACTCAAAGTAATTAGAGTTGGAAGTGGTGACCACGGAGAGTGAGAGAAGCTGTAGGAGACAGAAAGCCCTAAGGGACACACACACACACGGACACACACAGACGTAGACAGATACATAAACAGAAAGAGAAAAGAGAGACAAACTGACAGAATGAAAAGGAATGGACTTAGAAGAAAGGGAAAGATGGATTGACAGAGGAATTAATGGAGGGAAAGGAAAAAAGAAAAGATGGAAAAAGGGAAGAATGGAAAGCAGGAAGGAGAGGAGAAAATAAGGCCAAACAATGTGGTAGTTGGAAAAGTAGTGAAGGGAAACCCCTAGAAAAAGTTTTTCCACCTCTCAGGGCAGCAGAGATGGAGCTGCAGCTGTGGACCATTTGTTTCCCCTCCCCGTGCTGGGCCAAAGGCAGAGGTGTGTTTAGGGGGAGGAGGTGAGGGTGCTACTGCTGTCTATCCTGAGCCATATGGGGCACACATTTGCTGCCATTGTCTGGTGGGGCATCCTTCGGTGGCGAGCTGTGTGTGTGGCATTTGCTGGGCCCTCTATTTGTCCTCTTTTAGAGGGTCAAATCTGCAAGGAATGGGTCAGAGTGATGTTGCAGCTCCCATGTGCATGCCTTTGGCCTTGTGCTGTTGTATTTGCATTGCCTCATGAAAGAATAATGAATACATCAATTTTTAAAGCCACCTAATGCTCCTCTCAACTCAGCTGTCTAAAAGTTTGCAAAGCAGACAACATGGCTCCCTGGGAGAAGGCCGGGAGACATGACCAAGTGTCAGATCTGCTGCTGTGACCGCTAGCACCCTAGATTGTTCCTTGGTGGGCACCACAGTGGTGGGAGGGAAAAGAAATGGTCAACTCATCATTTGGTTCAGATGGCAGGAGCTGAGAGAGCAATGTTTTGCAGAAATTGCCTTCTTCCTGAGTTTCTGGGTGAACTGGATTCAGCAGTTTGGGAGGAATTTCTAAAAAGGCAGGCTCTTTGATTAAATCTTTTACCACAGATATTTTCTTCCCTACATATGTTTGATGTCCTCTATGCCAGTTCTTAAGCAATTGTCTCTCTGTTCAGTGATGCAGGGGCTGGACTCTCCACACCACCTTTCTTCCTCTCCAGCTGGTTCCGTTAAGCTTTGCCAGTAGGGGGCGCAAGCCAGAGAAGGGATTTGCTCTTTCCTGTTTCATTACTGTTTTTGAGGGCAGCACCCCAGCAATGCTTCCTCATCCCTGCAGCGCCAGCTCATCCCCACAGCAGCAGCTGAACACAGCTGGCAGTTTTCCCATCATTTACAGAACCAGCCTCTCTGGGGCATCTCTGTAGAGACACCTGCACAGCCAGCTGCCACTCCCTCCTCAGAAGTCTGGGTCCCATCTCTGAGAAGCTCCTCCTCCGAACTTCTAAAGTTTTAACAACTCCAATATCATCCCAGCGTTCTCCCAGCCCTTGGGTGGGTGATCAACTCATCCTGGCTTTCCTGGTTACAGAGTACTAAAAGTCTTGGCAGCCCACTCAGTCCCAGAAAAATCAGGAAGGTTAGTCACAACTTAGAGTGGTAACTGCTTCCTACAGTTGCTACCTCAGTTATCTAGTTAACGATTTTATATCAAGGTAACAATTCTCTATAATAAATTTTCTCTGTCAAAATAATTGATGTGATTTCTGTTTCCTGATTGGACTTTGATGCATCCTCCTATCTAATTCTTAGGAAGCAAAGTTAAATCAGAAAGCATCCATTACTTGTGGGCAAAATCTAAAGTGTTCCACTAAGGAGCATTACCTTGTTTTATTGCTGCTATTTTGAGCACCACTGCTACAGCAGCAGCTGCTGCTCCGGGTGATAACAATACCTCACACATGTACAGCATTGCGCAGTTCAAACATGGTTGGCCACATTTTCTCGCTTGTTGTTTACAACAGCTCTGTGAAGTAGGTAGTATTATCCCCATTTATCTGAGTTCAGAGAGGAAGCATGACTTGCCCAAAGTCACATAGCTAGTCACAGATTGCTGGGTTTCAAATTAACTTTAAAAAAAAAATTCCCCTTCTTCCTCTTTTTACCTGGAAGCCTTTCTTGAATTAAATTCAATTGCAGGCAAGCAGTGCTTACCTTTCATTTTCTTTTATGCTTCCCACTCTGCTTTCTCAACCACCACTCCTAAGTCTTTGAACTTTATCCAGTTCTACAGGATAAAATGGACCACAAGGATGCCCAGACTATGGAGCTGGGCTCTCTGGGTCCTACACAGTTTGCTGGACATTTCCTCAATGCTGGCATGTCTCACATTTCCAGCAGATTTACATTTAAACTAAAAGCTTTCTAGAACCTTGGACTTAGACCTGGTTCATTTCAAAGGCATTTCCCAGAACACTCAATTTTATTAATACCATAAAATAATCTATGTTAAATAGCTGGATCATTTTATATTCAGAAAACATCCCCAATCTGAACTGCTTTGTTTGGATAGTGATTGAAATTTTCCCGTAAATGATGTTGCTAGGTGGCATGGGAGAAGTGTGCCTGGAAGATGAAGATTGTGGGAGCACTAGGGAGGCAGTGACAGCACCCGTGTGTTGCTATGGAGAACAAAAACATCTTCGATGTACTCCCTGCTCTCAGTCTGCTTACACTTTAATTATTGAACTCAGAGCCTTTGCTTAGGGCAGCCCACCCTCAATGGGAAGAGATTATATAAGACTGTTTACCACAATAGGGCTCTTTGCTATAAGCTGGATAGAACACATGGCTGGGACTTGGATCAGTAGCGGGAACTCCCAGATATCCCTCCCTTATTCCACCCTTTAAAATCTAAACCTTGGGACCCATTCACTGGACTCTACCTGTATAAGGGTTCAAGCCTTCAAGTGGCCCACTTACATGTCTTAAGCATATGTAGTAGCAGAACAAGGAGAGTATGGTAGGTCTGCCGCAGGGGATTGTCCTAAGGCAGAAGGTAGGAAGAAAGGGTGAAGCCAGGATTCCACCTTAGGATACAGTAATGAGTCAAATGAGTGTGCAGGTTCTGATCAGTTAGATTAGGACTCCTCCACCATTGCAGGGCTGCCAGCAAAGGGATGAACAGAGGTTGCAGTGTATGAAGAGGAGCTGAACCCTGTTGTCTGGTGTCTGTAAATGGGAGTTTATATGGCAGGACTAAATATGTTAAACATCACTTTAATGTTTAATTTTGAAATGAGTTTTACATCTAAAACGAGACATATAGGATAAAAGTTGACTGTGGTCAAGGAGACAAGGAGAGGCCTCACAGAAAAAATTAGATGTAAGATGCTGATAAACAGAGGGAGTCCAGCAGAGGGAAAGGGTACAGAGATATGATCCTCCGTTCACTTATTCATTCAACAAACATGAATTGAAAACTGATCCTATGCCCACTCTTAAACTGAAGTTATGGGACTGAAAATAACAGCGTGGACAAATGGAGGAGACAAACAGGCTGATCAATAGCTTAACCGCACAATGAGCAAAGAAATAATTAAGGTAAGTACAGAGTTCACAAGTAGCCCAGAGGAGTGGAGGGGTTAACTTCACCAGGGAGGCTGGGAAGGGAAGAAAGGTAAAACAAACAAAACCAACAGAGAAAAACCACAAACGTGGCATCCAAGTTGTGTCTCAAAGGTTGAACAAAGCAGGCTATGGAGGCAATGAATGAGGTTTGGTCAGAGGGGAAAGTTTTATGCAAGAAAGAAGCAGGGGCTGTTCAAGTTCCTCCCAATAACAATGATGATCAGGGATCGTGTTGTATCTTCCATCCCCTTAGCTACTGTAACAGTTAGCTATTGCTGAGTAAAAACCCACCCCCAAATTAAGTGGTTTAAAATATTAATACTAGTCATATATTTTCTTATAATTTTCTGGGTTAGCTGAACTCAGCTTGGAGACTCTGTTGCTTTACCTGGTGTTGGCTGGAGTCCCTCAAGTGTGTGCCCTTAGCTGAGAGCTCAGCTGGGGACGGAAGGCCCAAGATGCCTTTACTCATATGCCTGGTGCTTCAGCTCAGGTGTCTACAATGGCTGGCAGCTGGCTTAGCCTTACTTTCTCCAGACGGTTCCTCATTGTCTTTTTTATACAGCTGCTGTATCCTAAAACAGTGAAAATGGAAATTTGTCAGGTCTGTAAGGCTTAGATTCTAGAATTTGTAAAGCATTACTTTTGCCATAGTCTGTTGGCTGGAACAAGTCATAGAGTCACACGGCCAGTGCAGATGCGAGGTTAGGGGAAGTAGAGTCCAATTCTTTTTTTTTCTTTTAAACTCCACCTCTTGATGGGAGGAGTGGCATTCATGTACTGGGAAGGGCATATTGCCTGCTGCCATTTTTGCAGACAGTCTACCACGGCTGCAGAGTTAGCCTTGTGCTTGATGTGGAGAGCAAGACTCAGTTAGTTATGCAGCAGTTGAGGTCATTTGAGCATATGGAATGTGCCCTGGAGGGTTTGAGGGTTTGAAGGCTCTTCCAACTCTCAGGGCCCTATGTTCCCACTGGAAGCCATGACCATTTGCAAGAGAATCTGCTAGTCCCAGTTCAAGGAAGAGGAAGTGAAAGCTGCTTGCTTGGTTCTAGACAGCACATTTATTTATCCCTGAGAAGTAAGACAGAAATGGAGTGCCATCAGGATTTGAAAACATTTCCTTAAATTTGATGCACTTAAATTCAAAAGCAGGTAATGAATTTTGCTTCATCAGTAAAGCTTCAATCTCCTTGATGAGCATATGCAACTAAAGCTGAAAACAAAAGGCATACAATTACCATGGTGATGGCTAATTGTGGTTAATCTGCATATATTACTTCACAGTAACACAAATAACACCCCTGTAGGCTAAAGTGCTAAGATACAGAAAGTATTGTTCTGTTTAAAATGTTGTGAAAATCACAGTCTTCTCTGATTAAAATAACATTAGAAATATTAGCAAATTAAATATGGTCTAATGGTGAATACAAAAGAAAATCATCATTTTCCCCAAAGCTCTTTGAGAATCCAGTTCAGGATTATTGTGCTAGGGACTAGAATACAGTGGTATGCTCTGTACTTGGGAGAATTTTGAAATAGAGTATTGGTCTTTGGGGTCCTCCTATCTCCCTTTCAGCAGTATTTTTTTGTATCCTCTTTCCCAGATGCCCAAAGTCTCCTTGGTAATGGCACCGTGGTAGGGACTACAGCAAAGACAAAGAGACAGACCCTGCCTTAAGAAGAAATACGAGGCTGACTTTACCATCACACTCAATAGGCCTCAACACCTGCCAACTTTGGGCAAACAATTGACCTCTGTGAAACTTAATTTCTTCATATGTAAAATGAGGAGAGTATGCACCTTAAATAAGACAATGAGTACCAAAGCATTCAGCACGTAACAGTTGTTTAATGTCAGTGACATTAGTTGGAGAGAAAAGGCCAGTACAAGAACTAATGGTAGAGTCAGGGAGACACTATAGTGATGGGATGAACTGTGGTTTAGACTGTAAATTCTTGAGAAGTTCAGAAAAGGAGGGAAGGCTTCCTGAATAAAGGGAGGCTTGAGCTGGGCATAGCAGTTGGGCAGGAAGCAAGTTCTGAGGGGCTGTGTTTGGAAGGCATCTTATAAAGGAAGGTGTAGAGGCAGAAATAGGCATGGTGGTGGGCAAAGGAGAGACAAATGATTTGCATGAAAGACATCACAAGTAGTGTTGGGATCGTATCATGGGGGGTCATGAAATCCAGGTATTAGAGTGTAGCGTGTAATGGGTCTATTTAGCAAGTGAGCTTAAGTTCTGAATGCCCTTAGGAAATCATACATATTCCCAATTATTTTAAGTCTGTACAATGAACATTTTTTTTCCCTGAATTCATTTCAGTTTCCTTTTTTCTCCCCTTTTCCAAATTACACTCTCATCTTCACCCTATAGTGTGCTGTTTACTTCAAAGTGCAATTAAAAGACAGGACCAAAAAGCAAACAGAGCACGTCTTGCCAACTCTACCTGCAAAACGCATTACATTAGCTTAACTGTGACTCAGATTTGGAACGACCTGAAAAGGAAAGGACAACAGTGTTTGGGTGGTGACAGCCCCATCTATTACCTTGCTGGGAGCCAGGAAAGAGAGCCCGTGGAACTGTTGGAGAAAGGATGAACCACAAAGCAAATAGTGATTCAAGATGAATGATAATTCCTCATGCCTGTGTTGTGATTTACAAGTGTTTAGACCGCTCTCGCAGCCAGGAACTCGTGTAATTCTTAGGACAACCCCAGGAGGTTGTTGAAGAAAATGTTATCGCCCTTATTTTACACACGAGAAAGCTGAAATTGAAAGAAAAAGAGGGCTTGCCCAAAGTTACGCAGCAAGTAAATGTGGAGGTAAGAGGAAACTCAAGTTGTTACTTTTACCCATCGAACATCTGTTCTGTGTTAACTGCTCCTGACTCCTTGCCCCTCTCACCCCTGTCCTGGTGGTAGACTGGAGGGCACTGGATTACCAATTAAATAGCTGGGGAACCAGTCAAGAGGTTATTTTGGTGAACCAGTCATGAAGTGAGGGGGAGCTGCGTAATCCTAGACCTTCGCTGTCTCGTGGCACCTGTGGGTGTTGTTTCTCAGTCTCCCATGTGGCTCCCTTCCTTTTGTCCGCTCCTTAAGTGTGGCATCTCCCAGTGGTGGCTATCATCTGCATCCTCTTCTCTCTCCCCAGTTTCTCATGGGTGCTGCCTTTCTCTGCCATGACTTTCATGATCAATGTTAAACTCATATTTCCAGCCCAGATGAGTCTCCTAAGATTAAGATTGGTTTAAAGGCAATCTCTTGAGTCACTGGATTTCACCTTCTCCTCTTTTCTCAGCGATCAGACACTACCCTTTATTCCTTCCCTCTCCTGAATCCTAAATTTTCCCTCTCCATTATTATTTAAGATATCCAAATTTCTCTCATTACAAAATTAAAACAAAAACCCCTTCCCCAAATTTTCTTTGAACACACACCCCTCTGCAACTATGGGCCTATTTCCCCTCTCTCCTCCACATACAAACTTTTCTAGAGCATTTTGTATAACTTGCTGTCTCCATTTTTCATCTCCCATCTACACTTCTCAACCCACTTCCATCTGGCCTCTGTCCCCATTACTCCTAGGTCTTGCTACAATCTTAGATGACCTCCATATCACTAAATCCATATCACTAAATCCAGTGGCATTTTCGGTGATCATCCTATGAGACTTCTTAGCAGAAGTCAACACGGTGAACCATTCCATTATCCTTGGAATATTTTTACGTTGGCTTCTGTGACATAACATTCTCCTGCCTTTCTACCTTTTTGGAGGTTCATTTTCTGTTTCATTTGCCTATTCTTCAATGACAAATGATTAAATGTAGCCTACACATTTCCTCTGACCCCCAGATCTGAATAGTCTAATTCGTAAGAAACTTTCTCCTTGGACATCTCCAAGGCTCCTGAGACATAACATGTCCAAAACTTAACTCGCAAGTTTTAATTTCAACTGTGGTGCTCCTCTAATATTCCCTATCCCAGTGAATGGCCCCTTAATAAATTTAAGTCAGAATCTCTACATGTTTTCCTTGACTACTCCTTCTATCTCAAATGCCATATCACATCCCGTAACCATTACCTTCTAAGCATCTCCTGAATCCATCCACTTTGCGCTATTTCCACTACAACAACCGAGTCATAGTTGTGTCTTGCCTAACTACAGAAAAATCTCCTAATTGATTTATTTTAGTTCACTTTTGTCCCCTTAATCTTGTTTTTACTACACTGAAGTGGCCTTTTATGATCTCATTCTCTATGTAGGCTCTTCAGTATTTCAAGGCACGCTTTGAATAAGTCAAAATCCTTTACATGGGCTACAGGAAGCTCCTCTCTGCCTCATTATTTACTTCTGGCTTACCTTGCTCTGTTCTCCTCATTCTCTCTACTCTGGTTCCTGCCCACCTCAAGGCTTCCATACACGTTTCCCCTTTGCATAGAATTCTCCTCCCGTACCTCACTTACTTAACTTTTCTTTGTCTTTCCACACCCAACTCAGAGATTGCTTTCATAGAGGTGCTTCCCTGACTTACTGTATGTGTTTCTCCATTCATATGACTTCATAGTTCTGGTTTTGTTTCTTATATAGTCCTTGTCACAGTTTGCAATACTACATTTGTGTGACTGCTTGATTAATAATGATCCTCTGCATTTGACTGCATACTCCATCAGAGTGGGGAACAAAGGTAAGATAATTTGAGCAACAGAAAGAATAATGCCCATAACAGATTTAAGTACATGAAATATATAAATCCACAAGTTCATTATGATACCCAAAAGAGAGAAAGCTATCCTTATTGGTCAGCTTTTTAAGGATGCTGAGAAACCAATTTATTATTTTGAAAGTCAGACAGTAAAGAAAAAGTAGAAGGCATTTATTTATTTTTTCTTTTCTATATGACTGTACCTCAGGGTAATCAAATAGTTGATGAGGAAGTTTCCCTTTATAGAAGTGTTCTACATAGTAAATGAGGAAGGAATGGCGAACCATAATATTGTTGTAATAAAACAATGGATGTAGGTAATGATCATTAGCGGCTGCTATCAACACAAATGAGAGACAACCAGGCATTATATATCTTACCCGTGAAGTGTCCCTGCCAAAAACATTAAATTTGAATCCAATTAAATCATCAGATTTACCTACAGCTCAAGAAATACAGGGGACAGAGAAACATGTTAAATGACATAATGGGGATGTGATTAGCAAAATTTAGACTGTAGGAAGCTCTACAGGACAAATGACCTAATTTCTTCGTAACAACAACAATAAAAAGGAAACAGAGAGGCAATGTATAGATTTAAAAGAATCTTAAGAAAAATCAACAATTATTATGTATGGACCTTATTTGGATCCTGATTCAAATGAACACATTGTTAAAACAACAAAACCAACTCACCCAACAAAAAACCCAAACCAAATAATAACACTACGGGGATATGTGAACACTGACTAGATATTTGGTGATATTTGTGAATTATTAATTTTTTAGGTGTGATAATTTTATTGTGGTTGTGAACTTTAAAAAAATCCCTAGATTTCAAAGATGCATATTGATGAAATGTTATTGTTATAGACTTAATGTTTGTGCCTCTCCAAATTTATATGTTGAAATTTTAATCCCCAGTGTGATGATATTAGGAGTGGGGCTTTGGGGGAATAATTAGTTCATAAATGTGGAGCCCTCATTATGAGATTGGTGTCATTATAGGAAGAGACAGGAGAGAGCTTGCTACCTCTCTCTGCTTTCTGCTATGAGACGATACTAGCAGATGGTTGTCTGCAAACTGGGAAGGAGGCACTCACAAGACACCAGATCTATTGGTGCCTTGATCTTGGACTTCCCAGTCTATGGAATCATGAGAAATAAATATATGTTGTTTAAGCCACTTAGTTTATGATATGTTGTTATAGCAATCTGAATTAAGAGATACAATATCTGGAATCTGCTTCAAAATAATATGGAGGAGCAAAATAGGAGAAGGTTTAGAGAAAACGAAACTGTCTATGAGTTATTATTGGACATGGGTAATAGACACATGGGTTCATCATATTACTAAATTTTTCTATAATAAAATTTAAAAATGAAGAAAGACAGTGAGGAAGGCAGGCAGACTTGGCTAGGACAGCATCGACTTCCCATTGGTAGTGTTCATAATTTACAGAAGGTTTTTTTTTTTTTTTTGGTTGTGGGGAGTAAGGAGTAGGTCTCAGAAACTTTTTAGTTGAAGAGTTATTTCTGAGCATATTTGTGTTCTGGGGGGGCTGTTCATTTCATTTTGCTGGTTCTCCTAACCGGGGCTTTTAAGAAAGGTGGCCTAATGGATTGGTTAGAACTGTCTGCCCCTAATTCCCCTTTCTGAGAAAAGCAGCCACTGTTTTAGAGCAAGATTATTCTTGCTACCCTGAACATACATGATTTCGCCAGAGAGCAATGCCCAGCACGATTGTTCTCAACAGTGACTAAACCATCCCTCTCACCAACAAGCTCAGCCTAGCTATTCCTTTATCATTCATTTAAATTTTGCTTCTTTTACATCTAAATTTATTTTTGCATGTTGTCTTTTGTTATTCCTTGGAAATAAAAACTGCTTCATGTTTTTTTCCCCTCATATTTCCTTTTTTTTTTTTGGTAGCTCTTTGATTTCAGACACCTTGCCTGTTCCCCTCATTCCTTCCCTCAGCCTGTTTGGTGGCTGGTGTGATGCTTGCCCAGATCCCATTTACTAGTCTGGTCAACGCTTCCTTCATCTGCTGTGGGTCTTGGCTCATAAATCCCCGAGAACTGCCCCATCAGAGAAAGTACACAGCCAGTGGTTGACTGATACAGGGGTACAAAAAGCCAGTGCCTTGCCTGAGACAAGGCAATTTTGTGACACAACCCATGCTCCAGAGCTCCCCATGGGAAATGGCTGAGGGTGACTCCAGCTGAGACATTCTCACTTAGCTTCATCCCCTTCCTCATCATGCTACCCTCATCCCCCTTCTCCTAACAGGACTTCCTCAACAAATTGTGGGAACTTGAACTCCCATCTCAGGCTCTGCTTCAAGGGAACATGACCTAAGACAGCACACTTGCATTCTGACTTTAGCCTTCCACTGAAAGCATCTTACATTTCTACTTAGCTTCTGAGGTGCATGCATTTTTGTATCTCTTTCCTATTTTTTACCTTGGTTTATTTTACTTCCCTCTAATTCCCTACCATTTGCTTTTTACCCTTGTAAAATTTCCTACCAGTCTCAGAGTTGCTACCCAAGAGATACACATGTGGTGCATCTTTGCATTGTCATTGATTGCAGTAGCCAGAACATGGTTCTCCTTCTTATTACCAAAGACCCTCGAAATGCTGCATGGGACTAGAATCACGTTGAAATGAATGCCCCTATTAAAAAGGCCTGGGGTTGTAAGCAGATTGAGACCCTCCCTTCCTTTTCCACCATCTGTCTCCCTGTTGGAGGCAAGAAGCCTGCAGGATTGAATAAGGAGATGGAGTGACCTTTCTCAAAGATTTGTTTTCAGTATAGTGTCTAGAGTCTTCCTTTCCCAGAGCTAATCTCTGGTAATAAATAAATACTATCTCTGTTAGTAAATCTTGTGTAAGCTGTACCAATTCTCCCAGAACACCAGAGGACCAGTCAACAAACTAAAGGAGAAGTTTGCAATTTGGTAGCCTCTAAACTGTAAGCCAAACTAAACGTATTTTTGTTCTATACCCATATTTGTACTTAAAAGTTCTGTAGACTTTTAAGATAGGTAGAATAAACTCTGCCTAAATGAAAGTTAAATAGGCTTTACTTTTATTTTTTAAAAAATTTACTGCAAGACTTCTCAAAGCTTTTAATATGCAAATATACTCTAAATCTGGAGAAGCACATAATATATAGCACTTACCAAACTTATTTTATGATACAACCTATTTTCCCTCTTCCTTTTTAGAAGAACGTCTTACAAGGCTGTCATCATATGAAACACAGATATAACCAGGCAACAACTGAGTTCAACAAATATTTGTTAAGCACTGTTCATGTACATAGCACTTTGATAAGTATTGCAGGAGATGAGATAGCATTTGTGTACCAGTCTTGACTTGTTGTAAGAGATTTAATACCAAATTTTAGAGGGCTTAATTAAAAAATGGAATCTATTGACTCAAGTAAGTTGGAAGACCTAGGAGTGGGCTAGCTTTAGGTGTGGGAGGATCAAGGTGTTCAGATGACATTATTATCACAGATCTCTCCGTTTTTTATCTTTTCTTGGTTTCATCATAAATTAGGCTCTATCTACATGCCAACTGTCTTAGGTTGGGTTCCCAGAAAACAGATTCTGGAATGGAGAGTTGCATGAAGATTTATTGTGGAAAGCTTTTGGGAATTATACGTGTGAGGAAATGAGAAAGATGTGATTGGGTAGAGGAAGAAGCTGATCCCTTTGGAGCTATTCCCAAGTTGAAGCAAAGAGTCTCTGCCTTACTGGCTATGTGCTGCTCCCTGGGAGGGGATGTAACTTTGATCAAGTGTTTCCTTGTGGCAGACAGCAATTCCTGGCCATAGACAAAGCTCTGAGCCATCAGCAACCAGCATTTCCAAGATTTGGGGAAATGAGTGTGTTGACCCCAAATAGGGTGGCTGGACAGAGCACCACAGGTCCACTACAGTCAACCACCATCACCCTGACAGCATAAGCTTGAACCTCTTTACTCACTACTTCAGGAGAAAAGAGACTTTTTTTTCAGGTGGTGTCTGTGAAAGAATGGGGACTTTCATTATCCAGCTTGGGTTCCTTCTGCCCTTGTAACAAGGAGGTGGAGGTCATGTAGTTGACAGCTCCACCATATGTGGGAGGGTAGCCCCCAGAAGGAATACACGACGCACAGACAAAAAAGAGAACCAGTGTCAACTATGGCCTTCAAAATCTTATTGCACCAGAGAATGATGAAGCACAGCAACAAATTATGAGAAATCGTACAAAACCATTTATGGCAAATCTTCTAAAAACTATGCCCTAAGTCCACTCCGTTTTTTTGTTTCATAGGTTAAGATGGGAAAGGGAAATTTGTTTCTAATTTACGTTGGTACTTTTACATTTAATTACATTTACACTACTAAATCTATATTCTACAACATTGTAATTCTGAAGATGACTCTATAGGTACCATAGTGTGAACTGGTCTGTTTTGATTAGAATATTTTAGAAAAGACAAGATAAAAAGATTACATAAGCTGGAATCATTTCCAACCTAATGTCTATAGAAATACTCTTCCAATAACATTGTTCTGTGACTTCATTGTTCATCTAAAGGGTTAAACTGCTTAATTAATAATGGTATTATTGTTTATATTTATTGAATACTTATTATTTGCTACTCTATTAAGAAATTGTATGCATTACTTAACTTTTATGACAACCTTGACAAAAGTACCATTAGTATTCCCATTTCACAGATAAGAAAACTGAGGTTAAATGAAATAACTTCTCCAATGTCTTACAAGTAATAAATAGGATTTTAGCTCTCTGGGAGGCTGAGGCGGGCGGATCACTCAAGGTCAGGAGTTCGAAACCACCCTGAACAAGAGTGAGACCTCGTCTCTACTATAAATAGAAAGAAATTAATTGGCCAACTAAAAGTATATATAAAAAAATTAGCCGGGCATAGTGGCACATGCCTGTAGTACCAGCTACTTGGGAGGCTGAGGCAGAAGGATTGCTTGAGCCCAGGAGTTTGAGGTTGCTGTGAGCTAGGCTGACGCCACGGCACTCACTCTAGCTAGGGCAACAGAGTGAGACTCTGTCTCAAAAATAAATAAATAAATAAATAAATAAATAAATAAATAGGATTTGACTCTAAAACCTAGTGTTTAATTCCCTTGCTATGTTAACTTTTTTTTTTTTAAATTAGGTCCTTTCAAAAAAAATTCTTACTCTAGTTGTATTAATACCTTGAATCGCGTATGGTGAATTAAAGAATTTCAGGCAGAATTTAAAATGGGATGAAGATATGATGAAATTATATCCTTTAACTTATTACATGAGATATCTTCTTCTACATGGTAATCATGTTTTTAATGTTTTAAGATTAAAATTGACTTTACAAATAGTACTACAACAGCATAAAAAAAAGCAGGCTAAAAAGTTAATCCTCAATACTACCATTTTATCAACTATTTTTCTTTTTGCGTTTCATCATGGTCCACAAAAAGATCTTATTTTTACCTTCCTGCAACCATGTCAGAGCTATTAGGCTGAACCATATGAAATTTTCAATATTTGACCCTTTTACCTACAAAAGTGATAACAACTGGATATTTTCCAGTTTTAATCCAGCATTTAATATTAACATTTTCCATGTTGTTAAGTAGCCTTCATGCTTGTCATTTTAATGAATGTCTAATGTTCCATTAAGTAAAAGATCATTTACCCATTCTCTGTTTATTGTGCTAGCTATTTATTATTGTATGTGATTATCTTCTACATAGGCATTTCCCTATCTTTTGGGTCTTTTTTTTAGGATAAACTCCCAGTGATTAAATTGCTGGATCTAAGAAAATTACTATTTTATGGCCTTTGATATGTATAGTTAAATCACTTTATAAACAGCACCTATTTAAATTATAGTCAACAGTATATAAATGTAAAAACTTAATCAGAACCTGGTTAGCCTTGAGTATTACCATTATTTTTGCTAATATAATAGGTGTAAAATGGTACTTAATGAATATTTTAATTTGTTTTTCTTTGATAACAGCAAGGTGGACCATTTTTGCATATGTTTGTTTACCAAGCTCAATTCCTCTTGCATAGATGATCAGATCATATTCTTTGCTGATTCATCTATTAAGCATCTTATTTTGATATGATAATTGTGCATTTCATACAATATGAATATTAACCCTTTATCCTGCTTTTAGAAGCATTTTAATTCCTTGTTTCTCTTTTAATTTTCTTGATATTAATTTAGAAGTTACAAAACAAATCTTATAGCATTAAATCTGAATTTTTTCTCATCAGTTAAAGCTTAGAACATTTTAATTCCTGTATATATTTAAACTTATTTAATTTTATTTTTTGCCAGATTTTATAAGATTTAAAAATACTTTTTTGGTGATCTAAAATTTATTGTTATTTATGATATAAGCTGAGGACATATGCTAATTTTGTTTTAAATTTGCTAATCAGACATCTCCAAACTATTTCTTAAATAAGTTTCCTTTTCCCGTTGCTTAGTGATATTTCCTCTGAGATTAAAACCTAAAACTGCTTAGTGTGATAGAATCTATTTCTGGAGCATTTATTTATTTTCACATTTTTGTAATGGTGTCAGATGAATTTTAATACCCAGTAGGATGGTCTCCTTTAATGCTTTTCAAACTGAGAACATTTCAAATATTTGAAAATTATTATTGCTCCTCTTTGTCTTCTTTCATAATATTTGACAACTTAATAATTTGGTCAAGTTCAGAAATAGTGTATTACTTTTCTTTTGCTGCTGTAAAATAGTACCACAAACTTAGTAGCTTAAAACAACACAAATTTTTTAGCTTACTGTTCTGTAGGTTAGAAATGAGACATTGGTCTCACTTGATCAAATTCAAGATGTCAGTGTTCTTTTGTGGGAGCTCCAGGGCAGAATCTGTTTCCTTGCTCTTCCCAGCTTCTAGAGCTTGCCCACATTCCTTGGCTCATGGCCCCTTCCTCTGTCTTCAAAGGCAGCAATATCATCTCTCTCTGACCATTTTTCTCCTTGAGCACATTCAGGAAAGATTCTCTGATTTCAAAGACCTATGGGATCAGATTAGGCTCCCCTGGATAATCCCAGATGACCCCCCAATGTAAGGCCTTCACCCTTAATCACATATACAAAGTCTCTTGTCATTTACAATAACACATTCACAGGTTCTGGAGATTAGGACTTGGACATTTTTGGGAGACCATCAGTCTGCCTGCCACAAAGAGCATCCGAATTTTGTTTGGAATTCTCCCGGACTCAAACGATCCTCCCACCTCAGCCTCCCACGGTGCTAGGATTAGAGATTTGAGCCACCAAGCCCAGCCATTGTTTGGAATTCTCTTAAATATATGCTAAAGGATCTTGGCAGAACTGGCGTTTGTGCAATATTTCACTCCCCACAACCCCATCAGTAAGGTGTGGTTCAGTCTTCATGCTGATCACCTGGTGATATTTTGAGGTTGACTTTAGTAGTTTTAAAAACCCTATCCCATTAATTGTACGCCTTAAACTTCCATACTGTGTGTTGTTATTATGAACAAGAATGTTTTGTTTGCCCATATTTTCCCCTAGTATATTTTTCTAACAAGTTATCGCTTGATGTCCTTATTTTTTTATGAAAATGTATTCTCTAATGTGATATCAATCTGGCAGCCACTGTACAAGGAGAAACATATGCTGGCAATACGTGGTGCGGTGAGAAGGCGGCTCCCAGGGAGTCAGCCCAGCTATGCCATATTGAGAAATCTCCATTTTCATTATTTATTTGAAAAGATGCAAAAATGCTGAGCACTGAGGTGACCTTCAAAGCTTCAGAAAGGTTGCTGAATGCTACATTTGACCTAGTTTGCTCGATGTCCTGAGCAGAAGGACACCCAGCAGTCCAGGAGCTGCCCTGGCAAAGAGAAGTGGCATATGGGCCTGGGGTTGAGAGGAAAAGTCTTGCTTAGGGACCCTGAACAGACCCTCTCTCCAGATGATTGATTACTTTCTATTTCTGCAGGTTGCAGTTTGCGATCCACTTCCTTCCAGGTTTGATACTCACATTGAAAGCAAGCTTGTTATGCAAAGGAAGGATCTCAGGATTGGGAAATAGGAGACCTGGTTCCAGCCTCAACTGAGAGCTTGATTGAACGACATGGCAGTGAAGGGTAGTTTAATTCCTCGGAAGGTTTGTTCTCTTGTTTGTAATATAGCATGGAGAGGATGGGTAGGGTGGAATTGGACTAGACGTATCAGTCTACAAACTGATGGAGAGTTTGTAAAGGGCAATATGCATTTGAAGAAGGAACAGAGCATCAATCATTTCAGTTCCCATTTTTAATTTGACATTAATTCTGGGGTAACACTTAGGAGGCAGAAGCTCTTTTTGACCCTTTTACTTTAGAAATATCTCTGACCTGGTGAGCTAATTCTCATTTCAGCTGATAGGCTCTTCAGAAGTCTCAGAATCCCCCAGTTTAGTGGTGGTGGGACTTGCCATCCCTTCTCAATGGTAGGCATACAGGATTAAAAAACACATCAGTCTTCTGACACTGGATCTGCAGCTTATGTTCCACAGGAAGCTTTTGCTGCATAAGCCTGGAAGAGAAACCCCACAGGATTATCTTCGGGACCCAAACAAAATCTGGACGGATGTGGCTTGCCAAGGCAATTCTTTCTTAAGGATTTTGTTGGAATTCTCTTCTTTCACTCTGTTTGCGCATTGACACATCTTGACATTTTGTCTCTTCACCAGGTATTGTTCTTCTCTCTTGCAGATCAGGGCCCCTGATGTCTGATGAGCAGGGAGTGGCCAGTGGGATCCAAAGAATGGCTTGGAGTAGCAAGGACCTCAGTCCCAAACTCATCAGATCACAGTAATTTTCATGGCACTTTTTCGTGGTACTTTGACTCATGACTCACCTTTTACTTAGTATCAATGCATCCTGCATAGAGCCTGGTAGATGAGGCCTAACAAAGTGCTGCATCAGGTAGACTTGTTTTAAATTTGAGTTTTCCTTCCTTCCTCATACCCAAGATTCTTTTTGTCTCCTGTCATAGGATGCATCTAGACTGCTGCTGGTGGGCAAAGTTCACTTCTCTGATCAAGGTTATAATTTGCTGTTTTCAGAGGCATTTAGATAATTCCTAACCCTTTCCTAGGTTGAGGGAGTGAACAATGAGCCTACAAATTCCAAAGTGCATATCACAGCGTTGGGCTAAATAAAGGTGTACCATTATAAGCCCGTTGCTGTGGATAGGGATATTCACCTTGGAGAGTGAAGAATCTTGTTTGGCATTCAGACATAGAAACAGGTAATTTTAGTGTGGCATGACATAAATGTTAATAGGGCACCTATCTAACCGTTGACTTGCTGGGTTGAGCAATTAATTTCTGGAAGGCCAGTTAGCCTAGTGATGAAGAGAGGCCCTGAGGATTTACTCATTCCTTATATACCAAAACTGTGTGATGTTCTCTTTTGAGGATTGAATAGACAGCAGGGGCAATTTTTTCTTTTAACTTTGTTTTTGAATTGTACAACCATATTATCTGTATTTAAAAATTTAGAGTCAGGCAGACTTAGTCCAGGATTCTAGCTTTCTCATTTACTAGCTTTGTGGTCTTGGAAAAGTTTCTTAATCTCTCTGAACCTCATGTTCTCTGTGAAGAATCACTGAGATAATGCACATAATGTTCTTAGCTACTTGTCTGGCACTTACTAAATGTCAGCTCTCATATTGCTATTATTATTATTCCTTGAAAATTAGAGCAATGTGACAAAGGGAATTGATATTTTGGACCTCAATCTGTCAATCAAGTTGGGCTATTTAGTGGGGTGTGAGTGATGGGAACCATGATAGAAAGATATTCTAGTATAATTCTAGTATAATAATATTGTAGTATTCCAGAAAGTCAGGAAACCATAAGCTGACATGGTCACAGAGGAACCAGCAAGTTCAGAAGGAGGACTCAGAGCCTTAGACCACAGGCTGGCTGGGCGTGTCCTGACCTGCAGCCCCGAGTGCAATGAAGAGGAAAGAGAGAAGGAAGCCTTCAGAATTGCACTTCAGATGAGGAAATCCCCAGAGAGCCTCATGGAGAAGAAAAGAGGAAAAAAATCAGGGCAGTTGTACAACCTTGGCTTTTGAAAAGAGACTAGTTTATAGCATATTGAAGCAGGAAGGGACCTCAATCTGAGGTCCAGAAGGTTAGAGAAAGTGGCCCAGGTGGGGCTGAGCCAAGTCCTCAGCTGCCAGTCCAGATCGGAATTCAGAGGTACCAGATGCAGCAGATGGCTGCCCTGGCAGGCTGCCTGCCTTCCTCCTAAGCTGTGAACATGGGTGGGAGTCAAGCTTGATGCTTCCTTACATAGCTGCATTAAACTGAAGGTAGGACTATGGACCTATGGGAAGGACTCCCTTAAAAACATTTTAAAAAAAGAAGATGATGGTGGTGGAAATGAATATTAAAAAATCTGTGTGTGAAAACCAAGCTTTAAGTGTCAGAGGAAGAGAATTGCCTTTGTGGAGGGGAGCTGGGAGTAAGCACCTTTCATCATGAATTCACTTTGGCATTTGTTTCAATTCCCTGACAATCTGTAGATGACTTTATCTTTTCTTGAGAATTTCCTTGTTTGCTTTGCTTCTGTTTTAGAATAACCCTCTCAAGTCAGAAGGAGCATGCTAATCTTTGTTCTAGAGTTTATTCGCAGCCTATCCCAAACTTTGCCTGTGACCAAGGACAGAGTTTATAATCTGTTTCTGGAATTGTTGAGAATCTTCAGGTAGATTTTTAAGTAAGCATCTAAGGCTCCATTTCCAGTGCAGGGACACAGGTTCAAACCAATGACCCCAGTACTTATAGCCTGGAATTAAAGGATTTGGCTCAGTGGCCAACAGAATGTGTGCTCTGCCAGCCACTATTCTGAGTGGTAGCTGGGCATATTACCTAGACTCTCTGAGGCTCAGTTTCCCTATTTTGCTGGGATAAGATTCCCTATACTGTGTAGGGTTGTTGAAGGGAGTTATTGGGATAAATCATATAAAGCACTTAATGCATTTATTTCATTAATCCATATATTTATTCCTTTGCAAACAGACCAAGAAACTTCAGTTTGGAGAAGATAATTGACTTTCTCAGATAGAAGCATTTGAATAACCTTTACTTTGTTGGGTAAAGTTTTCTGCTCATGTTTATTTGCAATACCATTGTCCGGGCTACATGACTAGCTATCAGAGAGGCATATTGAAATAAAAGTTTTTAAGGGCAGATGGGGATAAAGACACCTGGTACAAGTGGGCTGATAAAAAGCAGAATAGATAGAAGGGGAGAGATTTAATGATGAGACACTCCCAAGAGAGAGACGTCTATATTTTGGACTCTTTCAAAGATGAGTCTATGTAGCCCACGAGAGCCTCTGGCCATGTCCACTAGAAGAGCCAAGAAAAGCCCCAGTGTTCCTGGTCCAAAGCACCTTAGGAAGGGCTGTATGTGTGTATATGTGTATGTGTTTTTATGCACAGGCATGTGCATGTGCATATGTGTGAAGCCTGTGGTAATAGAACACATTTTCTGGGCTGTGAAAGAAACCATGGAGGAGGCAAGCAGAGTTGCCTTCTATTGCTTCATTTCTTTCTATGATACCCAGCTGGCATGATTTTTCTGCCAGTCAGCAGGAGAGCACCCAGGGCAGAGCTCCCAGAGCTCCCATAATAGCAATGGCCATGCAGCCACCATTTACCAACCAGGTGGTACTTGTCAGGTACTACTTGTCTGATTCATTACCTCTACCCTGACAGCAGCTGTGTGAACTGCCCCCATCTTATGACTTCCCTCTTTGCTCAGAGACTTACGATGCAAAAGAGGCCCAGAAAGGTTAGGTGACTTATTCACACTCATAAAGGTTGAAAGTGGCAGAGTTTGGAGTTCAAACACTTATAGTCTGAATCCAAAACATATGTTCTGTCCCCCCAAACTGCTGTCCCACCCCAAACGAAAACAAGATGAATGGCCCATTGAATGCCGCCTTCAGCATCCATCTGGCTCAGACTCATATCTATATAAGCACTAGAGTGTCGTGGTGAGTAGCAGGATGAGCCATTCTGGAAAGGGCTAGTGTACCCACCAGATTTGGGTGGTGTCTGGATGTGGGCTGGGCTACAGGTGAGCTTGTAGTGTCCATGGAGTTAAGAGGAGACTACTGCCAGGCAGAACAGCAGCAGGCTAAAAGCTAGAGGGCACCTGCCCTTCTTTGTGATTCTTTAACCCCATTGTTCTTTGCCTAGGGGCCCAGAAGTAGGATTCAGATGTCTGCTGCCAGTTATCTTCCAGACCCAACTCCTTAATCTGTTCCAAATCTGCAAAGATCAGTTATTCTCAAAGAGTTTGGTTTGAACCAACCAAACCCTTGAAAAATTGTATATTTTTATCTTTTAGAGTACAAAGTTTACTATGTTAATTAGTTTGTCTATTTGAGTTTTTTTATATCAATAGACTCTGTTTACTGACTTTGCTATAATCACTTTTGCTTTTTTCCACCTCTTCTCTTTCCCCTTCCTGTACTCAATTTGTGTCAGTTCTTTTTTTCCTGAGATTTCTAGGGTTTACATTTATATCTTTCAATATAATTACCCTATTCCTACTTGATTTATCAGATTTAAATGATATGTTTTGACTCCAGCCTAGAAAAGCTGACAAAATCTGCATCTTTTTGTCACCTTCCACCTTTGTCTTCTCCATCTCCTCCCAATTTTTATTAGTAATATTATTACTATATTATCATTGTAAATAACATGTAACTCTATTCTCTACATGTCATCCCCATAGTTTTTAGTCTTAGCTTTTTAGTGAAATGGATCAATGCCCATCATCAGTCCTTTACAATAGTTGGCTCTTGTCATCCCTCAGCTGGTTGAGGTTTGACCTCTAGTAGTTTCTCCAAGAAAAGGCTTCCTGGAGTTAATTCCTTGAGTTCTTGAACATTTGGCATATGTTTGTCTGTTGCTGCTGTCTTTAAACAAATGTAAGATTGAATATAAAATTCTTGGGTCACACTTTCTCTGAGGACTTTATTAGCATGTTCCCATGGTCTTCTTTCATTTGGTGTTGTTAAGGTAAAGTTTGAAGTGCCATAATTTTTCTGTACTTTAAGGTGCCTGGACCTTTTGCTGAGCTGCTCAAAGCATCCTTTATCTTAGAAGTGTAACAGCTAGAGTATATCTTAGTGTTGGCCATTCGGTACCACTTTTCTCTACAGATATAGTGGGCCCTTTCAATCTATAGGTTCATTCTTCTTTTTTTTGATGGAAAATTTTCTAAAAATAAATCTTTAATATTTTGGTTTCCAGTTACTTGGTTTTCTCCTTCAGAGCAAATATATCAATTATGAATATGTTGGATTATCATTAGCTTTCTTATCATGTCTTACGTATCATTTTTTTCTTGAATTCTTTAAAATTTTGTTTCTTTGGTCATTTTTGCCATCTTATCCTACTTCTCTTTTTCTGTGTTTCACTAAAATCTCTTCTTCTCTGCGCCACTTTTAATATGGACTTCATATTTGTGATGGTTTATTATATTTTCCATGTATTTTCTAAGTCCTGTCACCTCATGGTTTGTCTCCTTCTGTTACAAATCATTACATATTTTGGCTGAAACTTTGTAGCTCTACTTTTAGCTCCTCTATTTTTTTTAAGGTTGAAAATTAAATAAAAAATTAAATTTATTTTTAATTGTGATAAAATACACACAACATAAAATTTACCATATTAATCACTTTTAAGTGTACAGATTAATAGTATTATGTACATTCACATTGTGAAGCTCTATATCCATTAAACAGCAAGTCCCACTCACCCTTACCCAAGTCCCTGGCAACCACTGTTTTATTTTCTGTCTCTATGAATTTGAGTACTCTAAGTATCTCAAAGAGGTTGAATCATACAAAATTCATCTTTTTTCAACTGGCTTATTTCACTTAGTATAATGTACTCAAGGGTCATCTGTGTTGTAGCATGTGTTAGAATTTTCTTACTTTTTAAGGCTGACTAATATTCCATTGCATGTATATACTACATTTTGCTTATCCATTCATCTGTTTGTGGACACTCGATTGCTTGTGCTTTTTGGCTATTATGTATGATGTTGCTATGAACATGGGTATACAGGTATCTCTTTGGAACCCTGCTTTCCATTCTTTTGAGTGTATACCCAGGCATGAACTTACTGGATCAGAGTGTAATTTTATTTTTAATTTTTGAGGAACTATTGTGTTGTTTTCCACAATAGCTGCACCATTTTGCATTTGTACCAGCAATGCACCAATTTCTCCACATCCTCACCAACACTTGTTATTTTCTGGGTTTTGTTTTTTTATAGTAACCATCCTAATGTGTGAGAAATGCTATCTCATTGTGGCTTTGATTTGCGTTTCCCTAATGATTAGTCATGTTCAGCATCTTTCATGTGTTTATTAGCCATTTGCATATCTTTTTTGGAAAAATTCTATTCAAGCTTTTTGCCCATTTTATCTTTGTTAGTTCTTTTGTATTAGGCCATCTTTGAATGAAACAAGTTCTTTATGAGTCTATATCTTTTTTTCATTAGGTTTGGATGAAAAAGCGCCTTACAATGCAGGGTTATATGCAGGGAATAGTTATTTTAGCTTTTAGTTATCCCCACACAACAGAAATTGTCAGTGCAGGGTTGTTTGTAATCGACAATCATGCTGTCTCCCATTTATATCATTAACAGAACTGCTTCCTGCAGATTCTGTGTGTTTCCTCTTTGAGCCTCTTTCCCTTGCATCACTCCCGCTGACAGATTGCTGATCCCCTAATGTTGCTCCAAATGAGAGAGTGCTTTTCTCCCTGGAGTGCACCATCTTGTTTGGACAACTGTGCTCTGACAGTTTTGTCTGAGATCTGTTATCTGCTGATGTCCTCGTGAACGCCTTTGAAAAGATTTCATGGCCCTTTCTATTTTATCATGGCTCAGAGTTTCAAAAGTCTTCTAGTTTGTTGCAGGTGAAATTTGGTGTTCTGTTTCTCATTCTCCTTGATGTTGGCGTGACTTCCTAGACAAAAAGGAGAAAGGACCTTACAATGAAAGGTCCAGGGGACTGTATTCACTTCATTTCTCTTCTTCTTTCCTTTTTGAGCAGTTGATAGTCTCCCAGTTTCCTAAGACCCAGAATGGAACACTGAAAGAAGAAGAACTACGTGGAAGTTACAGAGCAGAGTGGTTGTATAATGGACTTCTGTCTGTATCACTTACTAGCCATGTGTCCCTGGGTAAGAAACTTAACTCTTACGTGCCTTAGTTTTCTTCAATTGTAAAATGGTAGTAATAGCAATAGCCAAAGTGTTATGGGGTGCCCAATCTATGAGAGGCACTGTTCTAAGAGCATTACATGTATTAACTCATTTAAATGTCACCTATATCATCCTCATTTTACAGATGAGGAAACTGAGGCAAAAAGTTGTTAAATAAATAGCAGAGCTGGTGTTCAAACCTAACCCATCTGTTTTCAGAGCCTGTGCTTGTCCTCTACACAATAATCCCTCTGGTGTTCAGTGCTTGCTTCATAGGGCTGTTGAGAAGATTAAAACAGTAATTTACATCAAACACCAAGACCAGTGCTGTTATAGTTTGGATGTTTGTCCTCTCCAAACTTCAGGTTGAAATTTAGTCTCCAGTGCTGGAGGGCGAGGGGTCTGATGGGAGGTGTTTGGGTGATGGGGGCAGGTCCCCCATGAATGGATTAATGTCCTCCCACCGTGGTAGCTCCCACTCTATTAGTTCCTGTGACAGCTGGTTGTTAAAAAGAGTCTGGCACGTCCACTTCTCCTTGCTGCTTCTCTCCTTGCATGATCTCTGCTTACACTCGTTCCCCCTCACCTTCTGCCATGAGTGGAAGCAGCCTGTGGCCCTCACCAGATGCAGGTGTTCAATCTTAAACGTTGTAGCCATCAAAATCATAAGCCAAATAAACTTTTTTTCTTTATAAATTACCCAGTCTCAGGTATTCTGCTCTAGCAACACAAAATGAACTAAGATAAGTACATATGGTAAGTAAGAAGTTTCTTTTTTTTCCCTCCCTACCTGTCTTCTTCTTATTTCTGGTACTTCTCCCCCTTTCTCTTCTATATTCATGCCTTTGGGTGATGAGATAGGGGGAAATGATGGCTTGACATTATTTTGTTTGGCAAATTAAAAATTTCCAAAATAGCTCCAAACATTTGAAAACGCTTCTTTCTTCTGATGAAAAATTTAAAATGCTGCCATTTGTATTAGAGAGAAATTAGAAATTAGAAAATGAAAAGAAAACTATCTTTCAGTTTTTATACCAGTTTCTAAAAATATCTTAATATTTTCAGGAGCTAAAGGTGGGGTGGAAGGAAAGGAATCTACCAGTGATGACATTTGGAAGCTGCCTCTGAAGCTCTCCTAGGGCCTAGATCTTTGATCCCTTTAAGACAGTTTGTAGGTGAAAGGAGGAAAATGAAGAGTGGTGTTGGGCATCCAGAGTATGCTCTAGAATAGTCTAGAATATGAAGCCTACTTATTTCATAATGGTCTCTGCCTCTGGGTTCTAGTATCAGAGCTGGTCATAAAGTGGGGAGTGAGTGGCCAACAGTTGTCAATCCGTCTCCCTGCCCTTCATGTTTTTCTCCATGTGATTGCTTCGCTCTCACCCTACAGACTTCTTCTTAGAGAAGAAGGCACAAACTGGAAAACGGACTCATTGGTTTGCTTTTATATAAATTTTCCTTTTAAACACCAAGAAAGAGATTGAAGAGAAAAAGGAGAGATAGATAGATACACAGAGAAAGAGAGTGAGACTACCTGGCCTCTGAACCCTAATTCTACATTTCCTGCTGGACAATCTGATTGGTTTGTTTTTGGTAAGGTGTCTACATGGGTAAAATCAAACATGGCCAGGTTGATGACATACCTGCTTAGGATATAGACCCTCTTAGAAGGGTGACTTGAATGGGAGAAGAAATGATTTGTGGAGAGAATGACTCACATCTCTTGGCCACTAAATTACCCTATCAAGCCCCACTTCTAGTAACTGGAACCATGATGTGATAATGCACTCTGAACTCCAGACAGTGACTGGGGAAACTCCTGACAGTGACTGGGGAAACCAGCATCTGTCTTCCTCCCTCCAGTTCCCAAGCCAGTCTCCAAGCCTGCCCGCCTGCTGGTCTGGATTCCCAGGGTTGAGATCCATTTGCTGTCAGCCTAATGTGAACTATTTGCCTTGGCAGTTGGCTGCTCTTGCTAGTTCCTGTGCCCTCTTCCAAACAGGGGCTTCTTTGACACGTTAACTTCCTCCTATCTCTGCCAGTAAATTTCTCCCCTGGGTGCCTTTCCCTAGCAGCAGGGCACCCTCTGTCAGACTTCAGCCAAAGTCACTGAAAAATCCTGTTCTGGAAGTAGAGGAGGGACAATGGCCCTCCCTGCCACTTACACCTACTGCTTTACAAATCATCCCAGTCTATTTGTTAAAAGGGAACCAAACAATCTCAGGGGACATTTCATCCCTAAAAAGTTCTCCAAGGAAAGTTCAAAGATTGGCTGTTGTTTAGAGATCAATGAAAAAGAGATGGAATTTAAATATTAAGAAGAACGCTCTTGCCTTCAGGTAAAGCTGACATTTGCATAATAATGAGAATGACTAGCCAGATGGAATTGAGAATCTGACTGGAATTTCAAACCCTGGTAAGGGAAGATTCATTTGCCTGAAATGGCAAAGGGAAATATGTTAATCAGAGGTTTGCTGCTGTCCATCACGTTCAACAGATTCTGAGACAAAGAAATAGAGAGTTCACAAGTAGGAGGTGATGCAACTTGACATTAAACTTAATTTGGTTTGTTTTCCCATCAGCCCCTGACAGATGTGCAATTGTGGAATTCTTTAAAGGGGGTGGGGGAGAATGATTCCCTTCTGTCAGAACTGTCTGACACTGTCATCACCAGTGCTGTCATTGTTATTATTGTTATTGTGTTAGAAAGAACAGGAGGGAGGGAAAGGGAACCCAGAGTATGACCTGAATCATTACTGGGAAATAATGGGAACATCTTCAAAGAAAAGTAAAAGGAGAAGAAAATAAGGATGCCAAATACACAATTTCGTGTCTGGATGGTTAAGAAAGGGGAGCATTAGTCTGAGTGATAGAATCAATAATTTAGAAGACACTTTACCTTAGAAATTGAGTTCTTTGATGGAGACAAGGTCATGTTAGCTTGACCCAGACTTGAGCTTGAATTCTCTTATTTTGGTGCAACAGAAGTCATTCTGGGGGAGGTTGGAGGAAAGTTGTGGTTGGAAAAATTCTAAGATGACCCTCTGAGCTTCTTCCTTGGTGTTAAGCCTTATATAGTCCTCTTCTTTTGGGTATAGGCAGAACATGTGGCTTTCTTCTAACAGAATCATTCCCATGATTATTTCACATTGTATGGAAAAGGTGGAAGGATTTTGCAAATATAATTAAGGTCTCTCATCAGTTGACTTTGAGGGAGATTATTGTGGGTGAGCCTGACCAAATTGGGTGAGCCCTTCAAAAGAGGGCTTAGGTCTTCTTTGAAGTCAGAGACTCCAAGCAACACAGAGTTTATCCCTTTGTTGCTTATGTTGAAGAAGCAAGATGTCATGAGTTCTCCTGCCACAGGGAAATTACTGTCAACAACCCATGGGAGCTTGGAAGGAGATTCTTCCATTGCTGAGCTCTCAGATGAGACCACAGTCTAGGGGAACATCTTGATTGCAGCCTGTGAGACCCTGATCAGAGTACCCAGCTAAACCATGCTTGGACTACTGAACCACAAAAAATATGAGGTAAGAAGTGGGTGTCATTTAAAGCCACTGAGTTTGGAGTAATTAGTTACATAGCAATAGAAAAATAACACAGAAGTTTAGTTTTAAAGAAAGTAGATTGGAACAATGCTATGTGCAATGGCCTTTCTAGTGGGAGGGTCAAAGCAATGATTATCAACAATGTCGGTGTCTCCTACATACTTCTGCAGCCAGTTAGATGCTAATCTAGGCTCTTCTTAACTGTTTGGGGATGCCTCCATCAGGACAGATGTCTAGTATGGCCTAATCTCTGATCCCAAAATTACCACCTGTTCAGCCAGGCTTCTTTATCTTCTCAGTGGAACAAGTCAAACAGTGTGATTCACCCAAGACCATGCTTTTAAGGCAATGACTAAACTCATGTTAGGGTGGCATCCATCTTTTTATTCTTAAGCACTCTGCCTTTTGTTACTCAACTTTAGTTAAGTTCAATTAAAAACAATATTTGTTGAGCATTTACTATATTAAAGACTTCCTATTGGGGTAGAAGTGGGGGTGTTATTAATGATGATACAGTGGAGCAAAGAATCAAGGTCAAGCACTTCCTGCAGAAATTTCCGAATTTCTATAACAAATGGCCATTTACTCTAGTAGCTATTACAAAGGGCAGATTGTTAAGTGTTACAATGGATAACAAAAGTGTTGTGGCTCTGGTTGCATGACCTTAGGAAAATTACTTATTTGAGCTTCATCTGAAAAATAGGATCAACAATGATAAAGGTAACAATAATATTAATAACACAGTTTTGAGAACGAAATAAGCAAAATTACTTGCCATACATGGCGTATAGTAAGCTCTCAATGTATGTTACTATTATAATATTGTTTATGAGGGAAGTTAATTGGAGAAGGCTTCCTACAGGAAACAACCTTTTAAGTTAAGCCTAAAACTATTGCTAGGTGTTTGATGAGGAAGACATGGGAAAATTCCAAGGAGAAGGATCATCAATGACCAAAAAGACCCAGAGGTGGAAAGTGGATGATGAGTCGGGTGGACAGTGGCCTCCTGCAGACTTTGTATCATGTCTTCCTTCTCTCCCTCTGAGTAATTCGACAGTCTGTTTCTTTCAGACCAGGGCTTGACAGACCTTCCTAAGATTTCAGAATGGCATAATTTCTGGCTTCCAAGTCCCCACTAATTTTTTCTCTCTGACCATAACTGGAATTTGAGCCCTGACACTCAGGGGAATAAGGATAATATGTGGCCGATCCACACTTTCAGACTGGTACAGTCTTATCCCATAGCAGGGCCTCGTTAGACAGCAAACTAAAGAGTTTGTGGCCTCCGGCTCCTCCAACCTTTGGGGAACAGGAAGGTGCACAGTGAAAGAGGCCACTAGTGATTAAGTTCAGTTAAAAAAAATCTTATGTAGCTTTGCAAAACCACGTGTGGCAGGGTAGGTTTCTTTCCCTCTTCTCTCCTTCTTTTCTTTTTCTCCTCACTCTTGGAAGACAACGAAAAGAGACAGAGACTCATAGTAATACATCCAAATCATACTAAATAAAGAGTCAACATTGCAATGAGGAAGAGCTTGTAGGCTCCACTTTGAAGACAGTGAAAACGTTAAGCCTCTGATTACAAATGGTGGCTTATTAAGGTGGAACCAAGACCCTTGGGTAAGAACAAAGGGCTAGAGAGTAGAAATGGAAACAAGAAGGAGAAAGGAGATTGGAGAGAAGAGGAGTTCTTGGATGCTCATGTAAGGTGGATTGTATGTAGGATGAAGGGGAAATTGATGGCAAAATAGAGCAAAGACTTTCCCATTTCCTGAATCCTGGGATTGTTTATGACTACCTCTGCCCCAGCGTGAACTGTACCTGTGTGCCCCTTCTGCACTGCCCACAAAACTCTAGGGTTAGTGTGGGGAGTGGGTGTTGAAATTGCATGAGACCGTTGAATGTGACACAGTGCTCAGCCTCTTCAAAAGGATAAAAGCATTCTTGAGTGAATGGGAAAAATGGCAGCTCCCTATTTCCTCGAACAAGTTCTGTCTGGAGTCTCAATGCTGGGAAGCACTGCTAAACTGCTTCACCACAAAGTCTAAGACCTTAGAATCAGCTTGGTGTTCACTGGGGCTGAAGTTATTGATGGTTTTGTCTGTTGAACATTTCTTGGTATTTGCTTCAAAAATTATACTTAGAAAATTTGCTACTTGGAAACAATATACACAGAACTCACAGTATTGAGGTTTGAATGCTTATCCTTGGGGCACAGTTGGTCCATACTCGTTAACCCCCCAATACTCAGGTTGCTTGTTTTTCTATAGGGATGGGTCTCAATCTCTTCCTTCAGAGCACTTATCACAATTTATAACTTGGTTGTTTACTGCCAGTCTTTTCTAGGCTGTGAGTTGCCTGGGAGCTGGGCTCGTGTGTCTGTCTGTCTAGTCTGCTGCCTTTTCCCCACAGTCTAGCACAGTGCCTGGTACTTGCAATGCATATTTTTTGAATGAATGAATGGATTTCAAGGTCTGTGCTTCCCAATACTTGTGAGATTGCTGGTTTGTGTTCAGTATGATCCAGATGAGAGGAACAAGGGCTCTCTGTGTGCTGGGTTGACACTGCTCTTCTCACTAGGCATGGCTGCTCTTGTGTACCTCCCCACCCTTTGCTCCTCTGCCTTTTCACAGATGGTTATACTGCCCTTCTCTGTAGTTTGCTACATGGGCGGCCATATCATCAGAGAGCTAGAAGCTGGTAATTACTATAATGCTCACAACTGTTCTGCCTCTTTGGTAGGAGGCACAGGGTGGCTTGTCTGTTCATCAAAGGGGGAGAGAAAGGCTCCCAGCAGTTGAAGTGGGGCAGGAGCAGAGGGGATGCCCACCTTTGATCCTTCAATAAATGATGAGTACTGGGGAATTCTTCAGCTGGAGCACCATGGCCTTAGTGTTGCTCAGATTGGATAGTTTATGTAGCATCTGCCAGCAAAAGAAATACCATCCTCCTCTCCCATAGATGACTTGTAAATTTCCTTTGTGGGCTTCAGTGGTGACTCAGTGACTATATCTTAGACTTAACCAACATTTTCCTAGCCCTAATATATTTGGAAACGTTAGTCATATATAGATTGAAACCTGAAGTAGCTCTCCCATTGGACATCTAAAATATACTGGGTCTTCAATGGTACCTTGGTGGTCCCAGGAACCAGACCAATGGAGAAGCAGGGACCTCAGACCCAGGTATTCCTACGCAAGAGCTCTTTGGTGAATGGATAAACCACAGTGTCTGCTTGGAAGTTGCACTGATGGTCATGGCTGTGTATGTATTTGGGTGTCAATTGTGCTGGGGGACGGACACTGTCCCAGTGATGTGTTGGTGGCCTGAGCCACTTTTTTCCCCTCTGTAGTGTAATGCCACTTGTCATTTATAATTAAACTGTCACTTCACAACTAATAAAGTCATTCTGACCAGCAAGAGTCTATTGGAGAAGTACTCTTCACTACAGAACACCAAACTGGCACTGAGCCATTTGTCATCATTGTTGTCATTGTCTTCCTGTGGTTATGTTCATTATTAATAATGATGATCATGATCATTAGGCCTAGGAAGAAAATAATGATAAAATGGCTCTAATTAAGCATTATAAATACAACATGTTCTTATCATTATATTGTCTAGTATTAATTATAATCATTATACTCACTATAACAATATGAACTTCTGCTTGAGTTTGTCTTCTATCTGATCAAGGCATTTAAAGACACGATCTTGTTAGCTTTCATGACATTCTGTCAAAGGGAGAGCAAATTTCAAATTATAGCCTTGTGTATTGGAGTAAGTATGGACTGAAGGGGATGTCATAAAGATCTCCAGAAACCCAAAACAAAATGCAGCAAAAGAAACAGTGGGTAGACACATAATGGGGAGGTGTGTTTGATGTGGCACAAAGTCTAAAATGAAAAGAATTTCCTAAAGTTAAATTCTCTTATTTTCAGGTTGCATTTTGTCTCTGTCATTTCCCAGTTGTGTGACCTTGGGAAATTTGTTTTGCCTCTCTGAGCACAGAGATTAATAGTGCTTTATTCTCCTATTGCAATTAGAGACAGTGCATATGTTCTGTTCCCCCTCCCACTTTCAGTTTAATGAAATAATTCAATGTAGCCTGAACTAAGGTCTCAGGCTGTGAACTCCTAGGAGAGACTGAGTGTTCACTCTAGCACTTGGCACGGAGCATGGCACATGGTTGGTTCGTGCTGAATGAATGCCAGTTGAATGACTAAAGATATATAATAAAAGGAGATTGCTTTATATAATTTATAGCTAGGAGAGATTTTAAGTAGATTTATTAATTTCTGGTACATACATAAGCTTCTAAGATGCCTGAAGTCAGAGGTGATCTGCCATTTACCACAGTCAACTGCCAGCCTTGGGCTCAGACTCCTCTGCTCCCCCTCAATCTCTCCAGCACTGGGGACCCAGAAAGACAGCTTGTGGGGGCAAAGGAGGTCTCTGGGCTGTGAACACAGCTGTGAAGTTGGCCCATTAATGCCCCTGTCACACTGTGAACCTGACAAGCTGTGCCTCTGCTTATCACCTGCCTCTCCTCACTGTGTCTGCAACTCTCCCTGTAGGGACTGCCTGTCCCCTTCAAGACCATCCTTGACCCCAGGCTCACTCTCTAACTTGACTCTTCCTGGAAACAAACATCACACTCTGTGACTTGGACCTGGGCTCTGAGGATCTCCTATTTGAGGAACCCTGAAATTGTCTAAAAATGGTCTCTTTGATAATCCAGTGTCCTCTTGTTCTGTGTGATTCACACTCTAATTTGCATCTAGGAGGGATTTGCTGACAAAAGTAAGCTCAGTTTTTGTCTCAATTATTAGGGAGTCCTCATTAGCAGAGAACAAATTAGTAAACTCTTAGCTGCCTTTAAAAATACTAATCACGAATACTTACCACAGTGCTATCTGGCTTTTAATGCCTTCAACCTCATTTATTTTTATCAAGCCAACTAGCAACTTCCTAGTATTGTCACATTCAAAGTACACTCCCAGACATGGCAGTCAGTCCTATGCAGTTGTCCAAGCTCTTGCTTCCCCCTTCAACAGTGATCTCTGAGGCCATGTGTTTGACGTAGATTCTCTTGGAGGAGAGGCTGACTACTACATGAGGCTTTGCTGTGAGTGAGAAATAATCTCTTATATTAGGCCACCGAGATCTGGGTTTATTTGTTACAGCAGCTACTTAGTTCCCCTGACTACTGTGGACACTGGCAGAGAAATTCCTGAAAGGTGGGATGTCAATGAGATGGGAATTCAAGGGAGGGAGATATCACACACTTGGTAGGGCCATGCTTTTGTTGCCTCTGTCTTCAGTCTTCCATATTCTCTTTCCTAATAATCCCAAACATCTGTCTAGAGGTTCACAACTTGCACTGACTGCCTGATATGACCCTCACTGATGAAAAATAGAGGAGAACGAAGCCCCAGGAGGACCAGAGTCAGGCGTGGCACACTGTTCACCAGTTTTTCTGCTGTGCCTCCATCCCACCCATATGTTCACGCTTCAGCTTCTCCGTAAGGTACATCGCCATTGATCACGTCCTTGATCTCTGCCTGTGGGGCTGGGCAGGGGCGCAGAGCAGAAGTGTGAGATGGCTGTAATTTCAGGCTAACGAACGCTCTGCATGCTCCTTTCCTGGTTGCCAGCGCTCGGCTTTGTGTGCTGGAAACATCTTGAACAAAATGTCACGGAGAGCATCTCGGTAGTGTCCCGCTGACTGAGGACCTGGGGCTGCCGGAGCTGCCATCTGCCTGCAGCCTCTCTGAGGTAATTATATCAGAGTCTCTCAAGGCCTGGAACAAGGGAGATGTCAAATGCACTTTCCTTCCTCCAGGAAGGTAATTTTCATTTTCTCAGCTCATTTGGAGCTGCATATCGCTGTTGTCTCCAGGTGTGAGAGAAGCGCACGGAGTGAAGGGGGGTATCTGGAGAGAAGAAAGGAAAGGGGGTGCAGTGGGAGGAGAGGGCAGGGTAGGACGGGAGGTGGGGGAAGAGGGAGGGGGCGCTCAACTGCCACTGAGCCCAGAGAGGGGCACATATGCTATTTTTGGCAACTTTTAATTAAACGATAGGCTGGAGAAATTCCATTATTATTACTGCTCAGCTTTCTGACTGTAGTGGCTTAATGTCTTCTTTATTAGTGTAATAGTCTGAAAGCATTTTTTTTCTTCTTTGATTGCTAATTTGCATTAGGAAAATAAAATGTGTCTGATAGGTCTTGGAATGAAAGTATTTCCAAAATTTGCTGAAGACAGAGTTTTTATACTTTCTCCCTCTGCCCCTTGTCCTATTGCTTTTTCTTTGGAGTGGAAGGAAATATGGGTGCATTTCTAAAATGAAAGATGGTTAATGAGATTCTCATCTGGCAAGAGAAGTACAAAACAAGTCCTCATAGGACACATTTTTTTTTAAATGTGGGGCTCCTCCCAGTCACCTCTTTTGG
Organism: Lepilemur ruficaudatus; assembly: GCA_963574885.1. Classification (NCBI taxonomy): domain Eukaryota; kingdom Metazoa; phylum Chordata; class Mammalia; order Primates; family Lepilemuridae; genus Lepilemur; species Lepilemur ruficaudatus. Next base: position 36,706 of record CAUYRT010012431.1, read on the forward strand.
GTCATCTTTCCTAGGATCTGCATCTTATGGGCTTATCTGACTTTGGACAGCATTCAGGGGCCCTCTGGAAGAAGGAGGGACAGTAGCATCCTTCTCTTACTTATGGAATTTTGATAACAAAAGGCTAGTGACCAACACTACAAGGTCACTAGAGGGCTGGGCAGCTCTCTAGGTGCCCCTGGGTCAGGTAACCCAAGGCTTGTAGACAGTGAAAAATGTGCCTTGAAACATTATTTCTATCGTTTTCACAGCAAGTCTGCAAATTAGGTTTTATTTTTATCATTTTACGTTTGAAGAAATTGAGTTGTATGAAGGAAAAATGATTTATCCAAGGTTGCCTGGTAAGTATGCTGATGAACCGTCCCTATTTTCTTGGGGCTGTGGAAGTTCTTGGGACGTGGGAGTTTCTGTTTTAAGATAAAGATGGTGCTGGGCAAAGTGGGATGAGTTTGTCACCCTACTAGTAAGTTCAGTTCTGAATCTTCAGATGCAAGGACAAGATACTTTCTTGTTCCCCACAGCTGCTCCGGGTATACACGCTGTTTTAATTACTGGGTTAATTGGTTCTACTTAGTCGTTTATTATTTTGCACATGCACACTAGCTACCCAACCAGTGGATTTAGAGTTATACAAGGGAATGAGCAAACTAAACGTTAGTAATATTGGCTGTGTCTTTTGCAATATTGCCTTTGAGAAGTTGCTTAGTCCACTGCTCAAAATGTGTTTGGAAACTCTGAATGTTGGGATTTATCACTAGATCCAGTTTTCAAGGCCATTCAGGAGACAAAGTCTCATGACTTCATTTTGCAGCTATATTTTGTAGCAAAATTACCTTGTAGTAATTTGTCTCCTGTTTCCCCACTCTCACTCTTCTAGTTTTGGCCAGAAAAGAATGTCTTGCTTACCTTTCTCTATTATATTATATGTGAATATTTCTGTATATAAACTTGTTTTAGTAGTTATGTATCTATAACAGTAGAAAACTTGGTTGATTGTAAGTGTTCAATGACCACCAATGTGGCTTAATAGGTAACTAGAGAAAGTAACCCATTGAATACCGAGGACACTAGATACTGTAGTGTAACATTTGAAAGAACATTATGCACACATAATGTAAAATTGGCAAGGATTCAGAATTTGGTTAATAAAAAGTAAGCATTGTTGTAGTACCATAAATGAAACCCCAAGGAGGCCTCAGAAAAGACGTTTCACAGGATGTAGGGAGTAGAACCACAATCACAGGACATATATTCTGGCAGTAGAATAGAAATTGATTATTTATTGAGAAAAAGCTAGCAGGGAATATCAGTTCCTCTTTAAATTAGTAGAAATATTATGGAAGCCTATGAAAGAAAGTTCAAAAAATAAGGATCATCAAACACTTTTCCCCCTCTAGAACATTTCACCTTTTATCACTTTTTGGATTTACATTTCTTTGAAGCATATAACCCAAGCATTAGATTGAATGAATTACAAGTTTTTAAGGTTAGAAATGGCCAAGAATTGGCAATTTTATATGGTTTAACCTAATATTACTATTTCTATTTTGCTGAGGAAGAAATGGAATTCATAACTGAGACAGTGAGTTATTAGAGAAACAAGAAAGAGGGCTATCAAGGCTTTGTGCTCCCCAATACTTTTTTTTTCTTTTTTGTAGCTACAGATCCAGTGGCTGTCACAGAGCAGAATGTGTGTGGTGGTTTTGAAAAAACGGCCACAAGCTTGTTGACACCCTTTCCATTAAGAGGTGGAATCTATGTCCTCACTCCTTGAATCTAGATAAGCTTGTGGCTATTTGACCAATGGAGTATGATAAAAGTGATGCTATGTGAGTCTAAGGCTAAGTCATAAATAGGTCATGCAGTTTTTGCCTGGTTCTCTTGGAATGCTCGTTCTTGTGACAGTCCCCTGTGGATTCCCAGTCACTGCACCAGGATCTGAGAAGTTCAAGCCATATGGAGGGGCCTCATGTCAGTGCTTCTAGACAGTATTGCTGGAGCCCAGACTTTGAGCCCAAACACCAGACACACGATTGAAGGAGATGTGGCAGCCCCCAGCTGTTTGAATCTTCCCAGCTGAGATTCTGGACACCATGAGCAGGGAGAAGCCATTTCTGCTATGTTCTGTTCAAATTCCTGACTCACAGTATCTGTGAGCATAATAAAAAGGTAGTTGTTTTAGGTCACTAAATTTATGGTGGTCTATTATAAAGCAGTAGATAACTGAAACAATGTGGAAAGAATGTGTACTTGTCTAGAAAGTTGGACTTCATTTTCAGTTGCAAAACTAATATGGGCACCGCAAAGTCATCTGGGTTCCAACCCATTGCTCCCTCTACCCCATGAAGCTCATACCTGCTGTTGGCTGTGTGGGAACATAAACCATGGGTATTGAGGTGACACTGTCCCTAATTGGCTGGATGATCTGAGAAGCCTGAGGAGGACTTCTGCTTAATGTGGGAATCTCAGCCCAAAGACACTGTTTGTCAGAAATACCCTTTGCTCTTAATTCTGGATGCTGCTGGAATACCAAAATATTCCTCACATGTGCATATACTTTAATTTAAAAATAACTTTTAAGATATTTTTTAAAGGAGCAATGCATATTCATTATAGCAGGAACTCAAAATACAGACAAGCCAAAAGAAGAAAACAAAAGGCATCTCTAATCCCATCTAATGACAAGCGCTGTTAACACCTTTCTAACTTCCTGTACTGAGCATAAATCATGTGACTCATTTGTATACAATATAATACAATACATGATTATTATAACAAACTTCATTAATATATAATATATATTTTAACATAATGGGATTATATAATCTGTATTATCCTATAACTTTTTTTAACCAAAATATGGTTGCGTTGTTCCATGCCTTGATATAAAGCCCTAATTTATTTAACTGCAATGATTGCATAAGATTCATTGTATCATTGTACTGTAATTTATTGCTTTCCCTGTTGATAGATATTTAGGTTATTAAGTATGGAACATCCGATTTCCTTAAGTACTAAGTTTGACAGATGTTATTTCCGATATTCCACTTTGACACTTCTTTTTTTTTCATTGTGAAGGTACATCCTCATTCTTTGAAACTCACGTTTTGGCTTGAGATTATCATTCAAAAATTTGTTTAGAGCAATTTTTGTGAAACCACGGATAAGTCAAAAATTCCTCTTATTTTTGAATATGAGTTCCATCGTGGAAGCAACGTAGCATAGACAGCTCAAAATATCAACAAAGTGATTTGGAAGGATGTGGCTAATGAACACACCGTGAAAAGTTCCCTCCTGGTGATTTTAATCTTGAACATGAGCTACATGGGTGACCTGAGACCGAGATGGATAATGATGAGCTGAAAGCTGTAGTGGAAGCGAATCCATCTCAACCTACACGTGAATTAGCAGCAAGATGTGACATTACTGTTCCAACAATATTGGACCATTTGAAACAAATTGGCAAGGTAAAGAAGCTGGATAGATGGGTACCGCATAAATTAAAGAAGCAACAAAAGAGAAATTGTCTCAGAGCTTGCCTTTCTTTGCTGTCACAACATAAACGCTAACTATTTCTACACTTTATTGTTATGTGTGATGAAAAATGGATTCTTTTTGACAATCACAAGCATTCAGCACAGTAGCTGGATAAAGATGAAGTGCTGAAACACAGTCCAAAACTGAATATTCATCCAAAATAGCTAATGGTGTCTACTTCGTGGTCCAGCGCTGTTATTATCCACTACAACTTCATGAAACCTGGTCAATCAATTACAGCGGATGTCTACTGCAACCAGTTGGATGAAATGCTTGTGATTAAGCAGCCCAGATTGGTCGATAGAGACAGGTCAATCCTCTTGCAAGACAGTGCTCAACTACATGTGGCACAAACAATACTGCTCAAACTACAGTAGCTGGGCTTGGAAACTCTCCGTCATCCACCGTATTCACCAAACTTTCCACCAACTGACTACCACTTCTTCTAGGCTTTGAAACCACTTCTTGCAAGGAAAAATATTCAATTCTCAACAAGCTGTGAAAAATGCCTTTCACAATTTCATCGCCACTCGCTCTCCAGGCTTCTTCGCTGCTGGAAGAACAGCTACTGTTAAGATGCCAAAACTGTGTCGATAGTTTAGATACATACTTTGATTAATTGTACTGCTTCTTGTTTGAGATATAGTAAGCTAAACTTCTGATTCGAAATTGGACATTTCATATTTAATGACCTAAATATTTCCTACATCTATTATACAAATCATGCTGTATCACCTTCTAAAGATAGTGCTTCAGTGATTCAGGCTGGCTGTTGGTTGTTGCAATTTATTGTCTTTTGCACACCCCAGTAGCATTTCCAATAGGAAATATTTTCCCTTTTTTTCCTCCCTCTCCCAGAACATATACACACATACACACAGAAATTCAATGAGAGAACACATACAAACACACAAAGAAATTATGCAGAAGGTGGCCATGGGATCCTGAGATTAGATACTTTCAAAAGGGAGTAGGCATTTCCCTTCTCAGACTTTGTGCAGGGTTGCAACATCTGCTCCTCTGACGAAAGAAATATTTAAAGATGCCATGGGAAGTAGGTTAGGCCAAACATGAAAAGTTTTTCTTGCCTCCCTGGTTGGATTGTAAATATATCTCCTATGGTTTTTGCAAATGAAAAATGTCAGCATAAATGCGGAAGAAAAATGGGCTGGTTAGCCCATTGGTTTAGGTTTTCTAAAATGGAGAAAAAAAAATGGAGATTTAAAATGGTATGGATGAAACTTTCTCTCTCTCTTTTAATCTCTCTCTTGCTTTCAAGTAAAAGGTACAAAAGGACTCACTTTTTTTGTTAATTTTTTTTATTAACTTGCTTTTTGTTATCTACTATTAAAATTAGTAGATTATATGCTTTTCCTGACATTCCTTGCTGGAGTAACTTGCAAACTTTTCACAAGACAATAGCACTGTTGCTCAGAAGTACTTGGAATTTGAGATTTCTTTATGAATAGAGAAAAGGAAGCTGAAAGGCGCCGTCTCCCTTGCTATGGTTTAGACTTCATCTGTTACATTTCTAGCTCCTCAGTGTATTCCATGGCCAGACGCATTAACCTGTTTGAGTGGCTGGTCTTTGATGAGGGGGTAAGTGTCGAGGCAGTTGGAGGTTGAGGGGCTAAGCTTAGGTTTTGCTGTCTGTCTAGTTAAATTAGACCCCCAGTTCCATCATTTGCTTGCTTTGAGACCTGAAGGGTTATTGAGCCTCTTTGAACCTAAGTTTCCTATTTTATATGATGCAGATGGCACAGGGTCAGCTTTTTGAGGGATGTAGGAGGTAAACATAAAGCGAATGGCACATAATAAACATTTACAGATGTTGATTTCCATCTCTGCCTGAGACCACCATTTTGAATGTCACATGTAATGAGCTGGGGAAAATGACACTCACTGAATTCTCCTGAGAAAGTAACAGATTTCTTCGAAGAATAGCATTTTTATAAGAGTTTAGAGTATTGTTATGATCTCCCTCCTCCTTTGCTCCAAGGAGTCAGGGTACATCCTAAATTTGCTTTGTGTGGGTGATGGATGAGATTCTGTTGATTGCTCTAGAGATGCTAACGGTGCAACCAGGAGATCCTGGGAGGGTGTCACCTCTCTGACATAACCCCTCTCCATGTGCCAGCCCAAGTCTTTAGGAAGCCTCTCCAAATCATGAAATGTACTATTTCAGTGATGGCATTCTTTTGGAAATTGGTGAAGGGACTGAGGGTACTGTGGAATTAAATACAGCCAGGCATTCAGAGGCAATGGAAGCAGGGGGAAATAAACTTTTGATCTTGAAGATGTTGTGGGAAGGGATTTTGACTGTTACAGGAAACACAATTGGGAGTCAGGAGAAGTTTAACTGAGTCTCCAAGTGGCAGGCCAACCTCTGGGTGAGTTTTTCTCTTTTAAGGTTGTGTAACTTTGGGATTAATATTTCTATTTACACCTTTTTTTTGGATACTGGAGCAATGCCAACTTAGCCAAATTACTGAGAAATAAGACCTTTGAGTCTGACTTTCTGCCTTCCAGATAGGTTAAAGAATCCTTTGGCCTGCTAGCATTTTTATTACCTTGTAAAGTATTTGGTGGCTTTCCCCACAAATCCCGATACCTTACTCAGAAATAACATAGTTGGAAGCAAAGATAGGACAAGGCTTGATGAAATCTCAAATTAATGCAAGAAATGTACTTTTTTTCCCCCCAGAATATAATCTCTTTCCATTCTGACCCACTTTTTTTCTTGGCTCTTGGGCTTGTGCTTATCTACATGTCTGCATTATTATGCATTTTATATTCTACAGTCTTTTCTGCTCAAGGACACAGGCTGTAAGTCAAAAGTTAGAATTAGATTCCAAAGCTTGGGCACAGATTATCCAGGATCTGAGCTATTGAACAGATTTCAAGTGAAACTAACTATTAATAGCAAGGGGAACATGGCAATAAATATAGATGGTCAAATCCTTTGCTTTCTCTTGGGCTTACTACATACAGTCATGCATCACTTAATGACAGAGACAGTTCTGAGAAACGTATTGTTAGGCAATTTCATCACTGTGTAACCATCATAGAGTGTACTTGCACAAACCTAGATGGTATAGCCTGCTACATATCTGTGCTACATGGTATAGCCTATGGTTCCTAGGCTACAAACTTGAATGGCATGTTACTGTTCTGAATACCATAGGCAATTATAACACAATGGTAAGTATTTGTGTATCTAAACATAGAAAAGGTATAGTAAAAATACACTATCACAGTCCTATGGGACCAATATGCAGTCCATGGTTGACCAAAATGTTGTTATGTGGTATATGACTGTATATTCAACTACTTGCAACTTTTCTGGGTATTAACAACTTTATTACGGTAATTATTAGAGCTAAAGAGGGTTAGCTTTGTGCTAGGCCCTGCATTGGATGTCCAAACACAGACTATGCATGTAATGAATCCAAGTACCCCTTAAAAGATTGTAGAAAAAAGGTTTTATTATAAATAACAACAAAGCCCATGCCTTTGTAGTTATAGTTGATAAAAGGATATAACTAATATTGGACATAGGAGAATAAATTATGGCTTGCAATTTAAGAAAAAAGCAGCTGGAATAGTAGTTGTGGTTATTCCTTTCAGTAAGATATTACAAGTCCTGCAAATGCTACTGAATGCCAAAGCTATTAGACAGAGAAGATTATATTGAGGAAAAGAAAATGAACACTTCTGAATACCCATTAAGTGCCAGAAACGTAAGTATATACTGTCTTATTAAATACTCATAATCTTATGATGTTAGTATTATTATTTTCATAGATGAGGACATTGAAGATAAGAGAGGTTAAGAATTTGGCTAATCTCATATGGCAAATGAATGCAAATGGTGACTCTAGAATTCAAACCATGTCTGTTTAGCTCCTAAGTGTGTTCTCTTTCCATTAGATCTCTATAGAGTTAATGAATTTGATTCAGAAGATGTTCTGTTTCAAAACCAAATAGGAAGGGTAAAACAAAGGAGTTATTCACAAGTCAAGAAATGAGAAGTTTCAGCTTCACATTTATCGTCAGTTGGCAAATATCCATCTTCCATCACTTCTCTGGCTCTTAGAGAAAAGAATACATTCACAAGTGTAGGGAAAAGAATGGGACTTGTCAAGGTGTTTTCAGACATAGGATGTTGAGAATGAAGATAATGAGTTGAAGATATTAAGGACAGGCTGGCTGACTTCTCAGGGAGGGTTTGCAGTATCAGACTGTAGTGGGCAATCCAAGTCTTTTCTCTGTCTGGGTCCAGAAATAAAACTTGTCAGTGGCCCAGATTTGAGGAGCCTCAGGAAACTAACTGATGTTTAGAATAGAGTAACTATTTATTAATTAACTACAAACTACAATATTATTTCCTATGACCATAACAAAGTTTTTCTTGGTGCTAAGATAACATTTATATAGACTGTGCAACCTGAAGATTTATTAGCAAATAGGCTCATAAGGAATGGAATTGGGTGACCATGTGGGTGTTTTGTCCAGTCCACAGGTGAGAGTATGTCACCTTAGTGACGAGAATAATCTCATCTGATACATAACTACCCCAACATTCTTGTTCTTCAGTGTCACTTTTCCTAAACTCCATATAGCTCTTATTCCTTTTTTTAGATTCATTAATTTAATCGTTTAAACTACTGTTAAAAAAATATACACCCTAATCACCTTAACTGGATCCCCACAAGCACTGCTCTTTAGTGTCCTGAATATGGCCAACTCAAGTCTGTTAGAGGCTTAGGTCCATTGTCAATCTCCTCCATTAATATAAATCTCTGATGTCACATTTATTCCAATGTTTGCCCTTGTAGTCATCATATATCCTAACTATAGGCACATAAAACTCCTCTGAACTGAGCTACTTTATTCTGACCTGACATTCAGCATTGAAATAGAATTAATAAAATCATTGGCTAGAGATTAGTTTATAGGGAAAAGAAATTAATGTAAGATGAATTTGGGGAACTATTTCTGTAAATAAGAATTAATTAAAGAAGAAATAAACTATAGAGGAAGAGATTGACTTTGCATTTTATTTTGGTCAACAGAAAACACTAGAAGAAATATTTCCTGAGAGAGAAGCTGTGGTTCTGATATATCATTTTCATTAAGGATGGCAATTTGCAGAGCCCATGTAAATTAAGCATTACTATTTTTAACATACTTTAAATGTTTCTTTTAAATCATCCAAGGGTAATATGGCATGGTTGGAATTCTGTTTATCGCAATTATCGTTTATTTTTCTTTATGTAATTGATGGATATCTAATGAGCACTCACTATATACAAGGTCAGTGCTAGGCATTATGAATAAACAGAATTAGATGGTCTCTTTCTTTATGCAGCATTTGCTTTAAATCCCACGATAAAATACTGACACAAGAAAAGGTAATTTACAACCAAGAGCCATCCATATATGGGTAACACATTTCACCATTGGGAAAGAATGTCATAATATCTTGGAGGTCAGAAGCTGTGCAAAGTAGCATTAACTCAGGTTAGGTAAGGTAATCGGTGCTATTTACTTCCTAGAAGAGGTAGGTTGTTCCCTTCGGGCATAAGTCCTTGCTGGGGTCCTCGTTTCCAAATAGGTTCTTATTTCCAATTTGACTGTCTGTGCAGGGTCACAGCTCTGCACTTACATGGCAGTGTAGATGTTTGTATTCGAGTACTTTCCAGCAGTGCATTCAGGAATTTGTAGCTGTCCAATAATTATTAAAATTATAACTGAGAAAACAACATTCAAGATGCATTTCCTAGGGTTGTACAGTTAATTTTTTCTTTTGAAATGCAAATATTTCCTTTCCTTTCCAAGAGAGCTGTGACTCTGGATTGAATAATAATGGCCCCCTGAAAGATGTGTACTATGTGGTGACTCATGAACTTATGTTGAGGAATATTATAAGAAACAGCCTTAGGTTTGAAACACCTTGTTGGGGTGGAGAGAATGTGCCTCAGTATGACTTTTATCATATAATGCAAAGCATGGAGAAAAATTAAAATCTATTAAGTATATTATTTCATCGATAGTCTATCCTTGCTCATTGATAATGCCTCCAACTTTGCCGTTTTAGGGTTATTTGTCCCTCTATGATAGTATGAGTAGGAGAAGAGACAGTAGTGGAAAGTGAGATCCACCACTATTGTGAGTTAGTCACTATCAGGAGGGGACATAATCATTAATGAGAAGAGACTTGTTAAGATGGAGAAAATGAGTCTAAATGAAATTATTTCCACTTATCAGATGATATGACTTAATTAGACCAGGTCTACACTGTCCAAAATGGTAGCCAGAAGCCACATGTAGCTATTTATGTTTACATTTAAATAATCAAAATTAAATAAAGTTAAAAATCCAGCTCCTCATTTATGCTAGTGACATTACCAGTGTTCAGTAACCACATGTGGCTATCTGGCTACCACTTTGGACAGCACCGAGACACAACATTTCCTTATTGCTTAATGTTCTATTGGATAGCACTGGCTGAGGGCATAACAGGGAGGGAATGACCCAAGCAATTAAGTCAATGGTCCATTTTGTAGAACAATGTGTCAGGATGTTTTATACCTTTTTTTAGCTTTGCTCATCCTATTACATTATTAGTGCTTTGATTGGAGCTGTTACAAATGGGTCATGTTTACTCAATTATTTTAGAGTACTGTTTCCCCAGTAACCAAAGGTATGAGCTCACATTTATAGATTCTCTTCTTCATTTCTTTTCTTTTTTCTTTTTTCGTTTTTGCTTTCTTTACTTCTTTCTTTTATTGGCTTTGTATAATATCCAAATATAGTACATCAGCATAGACTGCTATGAATTGGGGAAAAATTCTGGATGGGAAAGTTGATTGAAATTAATGGTTTAGGGAGTCTTAAATAATTTGCAGATTTAAAAATCTTCCTATTCATCTGCTTTTCATTAGCATAGATAAGCAAGAGTTAGGTGTAGTTTTTATTAAAGAGAAAAATGGAGAGACTGACAGACAGATGGAGAGGATAGACGAAAGCAGGGACAAACAGGTGAACAGATGAATGAAAGGAGGGACATTTATTGAGTACATTCTGTGAGTTTATTACTAGGCTAGGTTATTCTCTTATTTAATTCTTAAAAAAAAACCATTGAAGTAGATTTTAAATTGATTTTATTGATGAGAAAACAGGGACAGAAAGGGATTTCACTTGCTCAGTGTTCATACAACTAGTAGATGATAGTACTTAGATTTGAACTCAAACTTTCTTACTTCAATGGTCATGAATTTTCCATTCTGTCAAGTGCTCTCTTTCCTGAAAGCTGACAGCAAACTCTCCACATTTTTCTGTTGTCTTTTATTTTCTTTTACCTCTTACCTCTTATCTCTTCTTTGCATTTTTCTATTCAAGGAATTTTTATTGTCTTTATTTGCAAATGAAGAGTAGTGAGTCTGAAAGTTTTTTCCCATTTGTTTTCTAGAGTAATTCTGTTTCCGATTTGTATCACATCTGCTTTTTGCTCTTATAATGCTTCTAATTTTTATTGGAATATTTATGCAGAGGCCCATGCTATTTCACTTCTAATGATTATGCATCTTTTAGTGGGGGTGATTTTGTTTGGCCCTTTGGTTTGCTCATTGAACATGTAGGAGTGGAATGAGAAGAGTGAACTATGGCAGCAAGTTACTTCAGTTTGTTTTTATTATCTCCAAACTCCTCATTAAATCTGCATTTTCTGTTCTCGTGGACACATTTCCTTTCAAATTTTGGCATTCTGGGGTCTTCAAAGTGAGCAGAAGTTTAGTGTAATTTTCAGTGAAGTTGCATATATCACTACTTCTCTAGTCATTTAATGTGAACAACACATAACATGTACAGCTAAAAAAATAATGTAATGAAAACAAAATGTCCGTTACTCACTTTAAGAAACAATCATTTTCAGAATCTTAGAAACTCCTTAAGATGCTTTTTTTGATCACATTTCCTCCCTTCCCTGAAAGAATTCCATCTCCTGGATTTTGTGGCTACCATTTCTTTGCTTTTCTTTATCTTTTTATAATACATAAATATTTCCCTAAGTAATATATTGTTAGTATTGTCTCCTTTTGAACTTTATGTAAGTGGAACCATACTAAACATACGTTTGTGTGATTTGCTTCTTTTACTCCACATCATCATTTTGAGTTTTCCCACATGTTGATACATAAAACCATAGTTTCATGTTGCACGTATGAATATACTGCATTTATTTATTCACTCTGCTATTAATGGACATTTGGAGAGCTTCCAGTGTTTTTTTTTTTTTTTTAATTGTGAACTCTGCTCCCTTGAGCATTTTTGCAGGTCTCTATCTGCAAAAACAGTCTCTTGCTAGAGATTCTTTGGGTATATACTTAGGACGAGAATTACTGGGTTGTAGAATGGGCTATCTTCAACTTTACTTGATAATGCTAAGCAGTTTTCCAACATAATTGTAACAAATTATAATCTCAGCAGTTGGTGAAAGAGCCTATTGCTCCACAGTTTGTCAACATTTGGCGTGGCAGACCTGTTAAAAATCAATTGATTGTAAACTTAAGCATTTACTTCTGGACTCTAAATTCTATTCTATTGAACTATATGTCTATCTTTATGGCAGTACGATGCTGTATTGATTACTGGAGCTTTGTAGAAAGTTTTGAAATTGGGAAGTATGAGTCCTCCAACTTAGGTCTTTTTTTTTTTTTCCAAGATTGTTTTGGCTACTCTAAGTCCCTTGACTTTTAGGATTAGCATGAAAATTTCTGCAAAGAAGTCATCTGGAACTTTAATGGAGATTATGTTAAATCTGCAGATCAATGGGAATATTGGGAATATTGCTAATTTGGTCAAATGAAATCTTCTGATCTGTGAACATGGCATATCTTTCCATTTATTTATGTCTTTTTCAATTTCTTTCAACAATACTTTTAATTTTCAGAGTATAAGTTTTACACTCTTTCGGTAAATCTATTAAGTATTGTTTTTCTTTTTGATGCTGTTGTAAATGGAATTACTTCTTTATTTCATTTTTGGATTGCTTATTGTTCATTCTAAGTCTTCATTCTAGAGATAGAATTGATTATTATGTATTGATTCTGTATCCTGCCTACTTGCTGAATACCTTTATTATTTCTAATAGTTTTTTAGTGAATTCTTTAGGATTTTTCTCTATGTAAGATCATATCATCAGCAAATAGAGATCATTTTAATTCTTTCTTCCCAATATGGATGGCTTTTAGTTAATTTTTCTAATCTAATTACAATGGCTCTGACCTCCAGTACAATGTTAGATGTAGCGAGAGCAGATATTCTTGTTTTGTTTTTGAACTTAAGGTAAAAGCATTCAGTCTTTTACCATTAAGTATAATGTAAACTGTGGGTTTTTCACAGATGTCCTTTATTAGGCTGAGAAAATTCCCTTCTATTTCTAGTTTGAGAGCTTTTATCATGAAAGGGTGTTAGATTTTATCAAATGCTTTTTCTGCCTCTATCGAGATGGCCATATTTTAAAAAACTTAATGATATGATATATTGCATTAATTGATTTTCAGATGTTAAACCAACCTTAAATTCTTGGGATAAATTCCACTTGTTCATGGTATATAATCCTTTTTATATGTTAAATTCAGTTTGCTAACATTTTGTTGAGGGTTTTTGCATCCATCTTCATAAGAGATATTGGTCTGTAGCTTTTTTTTCTTGTGAAGTCTTTGATTTTGGTATTGGGGTAATATTCTCTTTGTCTTGGGTCTTCAACGTTTTTACTATGATGTGTCTGAGTGTGGATCACTTTGTGTTTATCCTACTTGTGTTCATTGAGCTTCTTAGATATGCAGATTAATGTTTTTCATCAAATTTGGCATGTTTCAATTATTATTTCTTCAAATATTCTTTCTGTACCTCTCTCTTTCTCCTCTCCTCTTATTAACTCCTATTACTTATATGTTGGTACACTTAATGATGTTTCAAAGGTCTCGGAGGTTCTGTTCATTTTTCTTCATTCTTTTTTTCTTTCTGTTTCTCATACTAGATAATCTCAATTGATCTATCTTCGAATTTGCTGATGCTTTCTTCTGCCGGTTTTAATCTGCTGTTGATCCAATCTACTTGGTTCTTTTGTTCTTTTGTTCTTTATTAGTATTTTCTATTAGGTTAGACATCATTCTCTTCCTTTGATTTAGTTCTTAGACATGTTATTCTGTGGTTCTTTGAACATACTTACAATGGTTGCATTGAAAGTCTTTGTCTCTTAAGCCAACTTCTTCTGGGTCCTTTCACAGTCAGTTTCTTTTGCCTGCTTTTTCCCATATGTATGGGTCACGCTTTCCTGTTTCTTTGCATTTCTCATAATTTTTTTTTTGTCAAAATGGGACGTATTAGAGAATATATTACAGTGATATTGGATACTGATTCCCTCACTGTCTCTGGAACTTTGTTGTTGTTTATTTGTTTATTTGTATAGAGACTTGGCTGGACTATTTTAATGAAGTCTATTTCCCCACAGCATGAATCCTCATCTGTGCCAGTGAGGAGCTTGGGTAAAGATCTGCGCTCATTAGATTCTCTCTCTTTTATTACCATAACAGTTTGCAAATGCTGGATTAGAAGTGCTGTGGAAATACTGATTATGTTATATGTAGGTATTTTAGAGTAGCAGTGAATAATTAGTCAGATAATAACAGAGGCTCTAGTTAAAAACATTAAGCATAAGAACAGTTTTGGAGTTCCTAAATAAAATCTTCTTTCTTGATGTAGGGGACCTGGTATGAAAGTTTAGGTCTCATGGTTAAAAGGGATGAGAAAAGGGTCCTTAGTGAGAACTCTGGACTCTTACTCACTAAGTCATGCTTATATTCAATTGAGTGAATACACACTGTAGGTATCTCCATGGAATGTTTTCACACTAAAGTTTTGCGAGAAATGCCTTTGCCCATGAGATGTTCAGAGCTGTCCAACCACCCACTGAGGTTCTACTCCTAAGGTGGTTGTTCTGAACTGAGAGAAAACTTGCTCTTCAAGGGACATCTGACAACGTCTGGAGGCATTTTTGATTGTCACAACCAGAGAGAGTATTACTGGTATCTAGTAGATAGAAGTCAGGAAAGCTGCTAAATATCCTACAATGCACAGGACAGTTCTCCACACCAAAGAAATAAATATCAACTCAAAGTGTCAGTAGTGCCCAGCTTGAGAAAACTTGCTTTAAGCTAAACAAGCTGTATTAGCCCACTGGTGTTGCTATAACAAAACACCATAGACTGGGTAGCTTATAAACAACAGAAATTTCTTTCTCACAGTTCTGAAAGCTGAGAAGTCCAAGGTCAAATACCAGCAAGTTCAGTGATCTTGTGAGGGCTGCTGTCTGCTTCCAAGATTGTGTCTCTTGTACTGCATCCTCCAATGGGGAGAAGTGCTGTGTCCTCACATGCTGGAAAGGAAGGGCAAAAAAGAATGAACTTCCTCTGTAAAGGCCTTTTGTAAGGGCTCCTAATACCATTTATGAGGGAGGAGGCCTCATGGCCTAATTTCTTATTAAAGGCCCCACCTCTTAATACTGTCATATTGGCAATATCTGGATTTTAGAGGAGACACATTCAAACCATAGCAGCATAAGTCCATTTCCTAAAACTTTCTCTTTTTTCTATTGCCTATTAGTCAATATTATCAGAAAGTATTTACTTTGTACTGCTAAATATGCCCCTAGTTTTATCATATGGTTTGTGTCTTAGTCATTTCCTTCAAGAAGAACTCATGGAAACAGTATTCCTGATGCTTCACCATCTTTTCCTCGAATTTCTATATTTCTGCATTGTGGTCCTCATTCCAGGAAGTATTTACTTCATTAATATTGAATGTAAAGTGCTTAATCGTAATTTTTTCATGGTTGAAGTATAACCTATTATGATTATTATTAATAATAGTAAAAATTATACATGACTCATTTTTGTTAATAATTAACAATGAAAAAGTGGAAAAGAAGAAATTTAGGAAATAAGGAAAAGTAGAAAAACATTATTCATAATCTCATCTCTTGAATCGATCATTATTAAAACTTTGATGCTTTTCCTCTTAGTTTTCTTTTATATGCATAAGGTTTCGCCCAACACATATATCATGAGTCTATGTGCACATTTTTATATTCTGATCTTTTACTTGTCTATCATAAGTAGTTATTCACATTATGACATAATATACTTTCTACTTTAGGAAGGACTTGAGGCAATTTAAGGCATAATTCAAGATAAAACATTTAAAGATAAAGAGGAAGGGCCAATCTGATAAAAGTAGGTTCTGTCTAGCACCTGTCAGATTATAGCACTAGGACTGTGAATTGGAATTTCACATTCCTCTCAGCTAAGATAAAATGTGTAACTTGTGGGTATTATTATTATTATTAATTTGAAAAATGAGAAAATTCTTACTACTACAGAAAACAAAGGGCATATGTTAATAAACATAGTATTTTTCATGAAACTAAACTCAATGTAGAAGTTTATTACACATGGGAGTATAGCTAGGGTGACCATATCCTTTATCTTCTGAACCAGGGCACTTTTGAGAGTATGTAAGAACTTTGTTAATAATTCCTGGGATGACAGGACAGCAGAAGTAACCTGGGACTGTCCTAGGGAAACTAGAAGGTATGTTCACCCCTAATCATATAGCCGACATCCTTTAAGAGCTCAATCCCTGAACACACTCTTACACAGCCATGCATTTCTTCCACATGTGGTCCCTTTTTGCATAAATAATTTGTGGAAAAATGACAACATCAATCTGACATTGCTGGAAAACTGAAGATTTTCCAAAAGATATGTCTTTCGTTGCTCACAATTTTGATATGCTTCCTGGCACCATTTTTTGGTAAGAGTTTTTGTCCATTGGTAAGTTTTGCAATTCTTTCCAGTTTTTCTTTTAGTAAATTAGTATTAGTATTTTACCTTTGTATTTTTATTATTCACATTTTAATCCAATTTTGCTTGGATAAGGACAATCTTTATATAATAGGTAGTTCTTTGATGGTGGTGGGAGGAAGATACAGGATGCCTAGATGAGTCTTCCAGGCTACACAATTTAAGGGCTTTCTTTGTCTTTGATGCTACAATCTGCTTCCTAAAAATATATCTCATCTGTGCAACTTTTTAAAATTAAATTTTATTTTATTTTTTAGCATAGCCTCATTTCCTCTGTCATTCCAAATCAAACTGAGTCCTAGAGGGATTTTTCTACCAGCTTTATTTACCCCACTTCCTACACTCATTGTAGCAAACAAGAGACACAGTTTACTTCAGGATGAATTTCTCATCTTCAGGAAGTGACCTTTTATGGGCACTTTCTGCCATCTGCCACTATTGGGCCTTTCCACACACTCCATGCTTTTCCTTGTTATTTCTTCCAGTGCAGTGTCTGCCTTGTCTCTGTTGCTTTTGGGAGCCCTTACATAAATTTTAGAGTCTACAGATTATATGTTTCCTAATATCACTGTAAATGGAATTACAAGCTTTCATTCTTTCTCATTTTTCCTTTTTATGATCTTCAAAAGAAGAAGAAGCATATATACTGGAACCTGATTCAGTTTTAAAATATGACGGGCCCACCACTCTTTCAGAAGCACAGGTCGAGGACAAAGTGAAGAACATCTGCAATTTTTTAAAGATACCTTTTCACCCATGCACTTATGAACCATTCTAATATGGAGAGAAGTTGTGGAAAAGCTTATGTAGTCTTCACCTTCAGTTTTATGCTTTTAATTCTGGCCTCTTTCTCCCAGACCCAGTGTCTGGAAGTCTCTGTTAGACAGCTGGGGATGTGTTTCTAAATCTAACACAGATACATTGCTCAAATTGTGCAGTCACGTCAGGGACAATGAGGCAGGTGCTTGATATTCTGTGGGACGTGGTATTTGCATATGATTTTGTCCTCCATGGTGTCACACCATCTCAATGCCCCCACCTGCTTATGCACAGACATAGCTGTAGCATGCCGGGGAATCACTGTGGGTAATAGACTGGCCTTTTAAAAACAAGCCATTATATAGAGTCACTGAGCATCGCAGAGAATAGCTATGTCACAACACAGAGAGCAGTGTTTTTTGGGTAATCTGAAAGTATAAACATTCCATGAGATTCCATAGTTTCACTCATGTCACATCATATAATCACTATGACCATCTTTGAATGTCAAGGATGAAGTTTACTCTACGTATTTCTTTATTGTTATCTTCCAGAGTCACTTAGCTGCTTAGCAACACTCTACTACATTTTCTGTTTATTTTTTTGTCTGTTACATTGAAAGCAGAAATCACTGGGGGATAGGTTGAGTATGATGGGAATTATTATGAAAAATATATTTTTAAATGGAGAGCACATTACAATATATTAAGTTCTGTGCTGTTGGTGACACAATAATGAATAAATCACCTGCTTCACACTCAAATGGAGAGCAGTAGATTAGCATTTATTAAACACCTATTATGTGGCACAAATTATGTTAGGCATTTTATTTATGCCTTATAGCAACTGTATTGCAGAGGCCCCATTTTATGGAAGACACATCTGAGGTTCAGAGTGAAGAGGTAGAGCCAAAACTTGGATCAATGATCTCAAAGCTCTCATTCCTTCTACTGTACCACACAGATTATATTCAGTAGAGGAACAGGCATGAACACAATTCCTTGACATGCAAGTGATACACTGGGACTAGGAATGAAACCAGGCAGCCTCAGGGATCCCAACTTGAGTACCTGTGTTAAGGTTCCGTCTCAACCTGGGTCCTAAGATTATGGCTGCTATTTGAAATTCTGTGTGCATCTAGAGGCTGGGGACTGCACAGGAAGGAGGGTAGGAGTTGAGGGATGGGTTCAAAGGCCTTTGTGATGCTTGATGCCAGGAAGATTAAAAACTAACCAAACATATATAGTACTGAGAATGTGTTGTTTCTCACTTAGAAAAATTCGTATGCAAGCAGATCTCTTGCCTATTTTTTAAGGGAAAGATTGTAAAAGTGTGATCCATTCTTCTTGCTCCCCAGAGGCTGGTCTTACACTTTTGGGCTTGGCATAGAAATGGGGAATTTCTTTTATTAGTATCTTCTGTGCCACTCTGGTAAAGAATTCAACACTTATCGCTGGGTTCACTATTCCCTACCACCTCCCTTGTCATGGCCCCCCCAAGTCAGTTATCTGACTACTTTACTCTCACGGGCTTTTGTGTTGAGTCCACTGTACCATCTTCCTGTCATGCATTTGCTTTCAGTGCTGGCTATTTGAAGTAGAACTTTGCAGTGTGCCATTTCCTGTACATGAAGGTAATATGGCTGTGTAAT
Source organism: Lepilemur ruficaudatus (assembly GCA_963574885.1). Lineage (NCBI taxonomy): Eukaryota > Metazoa > Chordata > Mammalia > Primates > Lepilemuridae > Lepilemur > Lepilemur ruficaudatus. The sequence goes on from CAUYRT010012431.1 coordinate 55,582, forward strand.
TTGAAAGTTTAGCAACACTGACATTTCTGTGTTTGTGCTAGAATTATCTTGATATTACCAGGGACCGAAGAATGCTGCCACCTGCTAGGAACATATGCATGTGTTTGAGCAAAGGTTAATGAGTCTATTTGGAAAAATGGTTCAGGTGAGGGCTCGAGAGCAACTTGGTACATTCTAAAGTAGCAAAGCTGTGTCTTCTGAGAACTAGGTCAGTTTTGGGCAAGACAATTTGAAAGGTTCCTTTCTGGGAGGTGGGTAGAATAGTGGTTTGATTGATTATTTCAATCTTAAAGATAAGACAAGTTTTCTATAGCTTGACTAGATTTTCTACCTTGCAGATCTGTGTTCAGATATTAATTCTGTGTAAAACTAGTTGTCCATATTGTAAAAGAGAAAAGGTCTCTTTCTCTTAATCTCTATGAATTTGTCTTTGTATAGCCCAATACTGTGCACAAAGATGGCAGCCTCTGTGTAGCTATGTACACAATGACCTGGGCCGTATTTATTGAGTATAAATACAAGTCGATGAGTTTGATACTGTTTATATATACCCACCTTGTACATCAATTCTCTGTTTTCTGAAGGTTTTGCTTTAGTTAAATATGATGACCAAGATTTTGAGTCTTCTAAAATCCCTGAGATTTTTGGCAAAATGTTATTTTCAGATATCTATTTGTTGAGGGGTTATTGTCTTTGATTTACAAAGACCAGTAACACATCATTGAAAACTACTCACTGGACAAACAACACATCCTTCTCCAATCTAGATGGTGGCTTGACCCGAAGGAGCCCTTTTACCCCCAGACAAATAGAGTAGTGAAACTTGTCTTTCTCTTATTCAACTTGCCTTACTTTAAGGAAGGACTTCTTCATTTAAAAATAGTCATCTTTTATTCCCTGCCTGCCAGGCCCTTTCTGCCTTCTCTCAGAAACCAGCGTTCACTGATGTTCTTTGATTGACACACTCCTCAGTACTAAAAAGGAACAGAGAATGGGAGAATGTTCCATTTTATTGACAGATGCTGAGACCTTGTCAGGGACAATTGCTTAGCAACCTCTATGGTGCCGTTTTTGGGAAAGGGGAAAGAAAAGGACAAAATTACATATAAGTGGAAGGAAAGCATATATGACAAAGGCCAACCATTATACAACACTATTTTTTTCAACTAGGTCTTTAAGTTAGCAATGTAACTTATAAGATCTGCACAAATTATCTTTTTCTTTTCTTTGGTTGTGAGATTACTGCAGAGTTGAGCTAACTTTAGGTTTTTGCCATATGCACGCAGATTTGGGTGAGTGAGTTCCCCTGTCAACTCTGACTTGCCTTGGTTATTTGACTCTGTGCAGGCCATTTAACTTTCCTGAGCTTCATGGATAAAATTGGGAAAATCATCCTTGCAGAGAATAAATAAGTTTATAATGCACGTGAATAGGGCTTAAAAATTGTTAAGTGCTTATAAAATAAGGAGTTTTTATAATTTTGCTATATTGGGACACAATCATCTGTATGCTAATATGATGCACATGTAAGTTGGACATATATGTTGCTTTATCAATATAGAAAGAACATAAGCTTACATTTGAAAGTATTTTTCAAAGTGTCTTTGCAAATATTATACTGTCTGATCCTTATAGTTCTGTGATAAAGACTATTTTCCCTAAGTTCCAGTTAATAGATAATACCTCATGTCTAGGTTGTGGGATTTGCCCATGAATCTACATAAATTTGCCCATAAGCTACACTGAGGGGGATGAGAAGGGGCTTGATCAAGTCAGCTGGCCCCAAGCCTGTGGCATTTCCACCTTTTATCAGTTTCTTTTGCTACCATCAATTACTTTTGGAATAAGATGATATAAACTAGCTCTTTCCAAATTATCTGTGGTGAATAATCAGTTTTAAGCATTTCTAGTCTTTCACAGATTGATACTTTTGTAAAATACAATAAAAGTGAATTGTTAGAATTGGACCCATATTGATTTCCTGGTTGGACAATGAACTATGGTTAAATAAGATATTATTACTGGGGGATGCTGGGTGAAGGGTACATAGGAGCTCTTTGTACTATTTTTGCAACTTCTTATGAGTCTTATTTCAAAAAAGTTATTAAAAATAAGTTATTTAAAAATTAAAATGGAAGTAGATATAAAATACAATCCCAACATTTTTAATGATTAGTGTCAGCAGACATAAAATTACTCTTTGTAATTATTCAAATTGCCATAAAAATTTCTAAATGCTTACTTGCAATTTTTATACTTCTCTTGTGGTAGACAAATAACAAATCCACTGACCACACCAGAGTGAACATTAACAAGAGGAAATTTCTGTTCTGTTCAAATTAAGCAGTCCCCGAAGGAACTGTAACTTCTCGGCCTTAATTTTGAAGTCCAAGAAGAGCGTCTGATTGTCCCAAACTTTGTCTATGTCCAATCAATTATGGCAGAGTGAAGAATCATGCTGGGACCCAACGTGAGTGTGAGCTTTAGCTCTCAGAGAAGCAGGGGTAAAGAGAATCCTCAGGAAGTGACCAATAAATGTCTCAACACGTGACCGCTGCTAAGAGTGCAAAGACAAGTCTGACGTTGATGGAAATAATTATAGATTACTGCCCTACACTGCCAATTACCAAAATAATAATATGAAGTAGAGAAGAGGAACTACAGGTGCTCAGAGAAGAGAAAACTTCTACAAGGGGAAATTATAAGAAGTTTTTTGGACTGAGTGGCATCTGAGTGGCTTAAATAACCCTTGAAATAAGTGTGGGGTTCAACAAGACATCCATGGAGGAAGTCATTGTTGGCTTTTGAGCAGGTTGTTATTTCGGGAAAATCAATCCTTTAGTGGTGAAAAGGGTAGATTAAATGTAAGGGACAGTGAAGCCAGGGTCAGAGAGGCCAGCTATGAACCTGGCACACTGAGAGGAGTACAAACTTGAAATAATGGCTATGATATGAAGAAGAAAATGGATGCAAAAGAAATTTCAGATGTCAAATGGAGAATGGCAACTGATTCAATGCAGGACATTAATAGTAAGAGACTCAGGAAAAGAAAGATGTTTGAGAGGAATCAGGATTAGTTCAGTTTCAGTTATGCTGCTTATGAGGGACTGGTGTTGGTTTAGGTGGTGATTTCCTCAAGCAATCGTAAAAATGGATGTCAACATTGGGTGTATGCATTTGCCAACTTGGAACCTTGAATAGTGTCTCTTAAAAGGATACGTCCCAGTCCTGACCCTTAGTAACTATGAATGTAGTGTTATTTGGAAATAGAGTCTTTTAAGATGGAATTAAGTTAAGGATCTCTGGATGTGAACATTCTGGATTTAGGGTAGGTCCTAAGCCCTTACAAGAGAAAAGAGAGGGAGATTTGACACAAAGGCACACAGAGAAGGCCATGTGAAGACAGAGGCAGAGATTGGAGTGACACTGCCACCAGCCAAGTAACACCAGGAGCCACCAGAAGCTGGAACAGGCAGGGAAAGATTCTGCCCAAGAGTCTTTGGAGGGAGCGTGATGCTACTGACACTTTAATTCAGACTTCTGGCCTCCCGAAGTGTGAGAGGATAAATATTTGTTATTTTAAGCCATCCAGTTTGTGGTAACTTGTTATGCAGCCCTAGGAAACTAATTCAGTACCTCTTTTGAGAGCTTAGTGTACATTTATTTGAATGATGTTGTTCTTGTATTGTGAAGTAGAGGGAAAATGAAGCTATTTATTCATCTTTACTAGAGTCTTATTTTGGGGTGTTTTCAAAGGTAGCTTTTCTTGCAAGTCAGCAGAGGTAAAAATGAAAACAGTTCAGAAGAATGAAGTTTAGGACACCTTAGCAGGTGGGAAAGTGATTGAATTACAAATTGAATCAACCCCCCTCATTTAGTTATTTCCTTCCTTCCTTCCTTCCTTCCTTCCTTCCTTCCTTCCTTCCTTCCTTCCTTCCTTCCTTCCTTCCTTCCTTCTTTCCTTCCTTCCTTCCTTCCTCTTCTCTTTTCCCCTTCCCCTTCTCCTTCCCCTCCTCCTCCTCTTCTTCCTCATTGTTCTTTTCTGTATATTAGAATTTGTTATCCATTAAAAGAAGACATATTAAACACAATTTTTTAGTTTTAAACTTATTTTTCCATTTTTAATTTCCAATCAGAACTTAACACCTTGGAATAACCAGTGTTACCATATTCAAAGGTAGCCAGAATCCAAACAGAGTTAGCCAGTGTTATTCTGGTTAAATATGTAGTTTTTCTCTCAAGCCTCTTGCAATATTGAAATATAACTTGCAGACCCCTGCACCCTCATTGCTGCTGTCAGTATTTGGTAAGATGTTATTGTCTTGGAGCAGGGATTTCGTTTAATCCACTGCTCATCACAGGCTCTGGCACAAAAAAACATATTTTTTTGACCTAAATTATTGATGTGAGCATTGGATTTACTTGTCTAATACTGCAGAGTTTTTAAAGTGAATTTGCCTCATAAAATTGGATGCATTTAGGTGTCTCAGGCTTTCATGAACTTAGGAAACAATCATACGTTTGCATATCAATAAGGGTGTTCTCTGTTACAGGTGTCAAAGAGCCCAAGTCAATCTGTCTTAAACAAAAGCAATTTATTGGCTTGTGCAATAGAATTTCCAAAAGCACTGACTTTAGGTGAGGGTTGATCAAGCAGCTCAACGATGCCAAGAAGAAATCAATTTTCTTCTGTTTTCCTGCTGTCACTTTCATGGTGTTAGCTTTATCCTAAGATGGGCTTCCTCTGAGGTTCCAGGAAGGCTCCTAGCAGGAAAGAAAATTGCCTGCTTGTTTGTTAATAACCCCGGGAGAGAGTATCTCCACCTAAGTTTTAAAAAAACAAATCCTGAACTTTTCTCTGATTGGACCAATTAGGTCTAATGTCTACCTTTGAACCAATCACTGTGACTTTGAGTTAACAATTACACTACAAGAAAGAGCCCACAGCTGTCCTGATGGCATCTTGGCCTGACTGCTAAGGATACCTGGGTGACTGAGCCCCATTTTGGTTTGACAGTCCTTAGTTCAGAGAATCACTAGACCAGGTTATGCTAGTCTGGGAAGGCTGAGAATTATAGACAGGACAATTTTGTGTCCAAGTATATTGTACTGGGCCATCCTCTTTAGTAATATTGTATATTATACAATCCCAGAAGTGATGCTGTGCAATTGACCCAAGTAAGGGAGTCCCAACACTTATTCAGAATAGCTGACCTGTAGAGCAGTTGCAGCCTCATTAATGCAGAGGGACAGTTGAGTATTTAGAAAGTCTGATGTGATCTTACTCTCTCAAATTTATCATCTGTGACTGTGGGTCTATTGTTAAGGATGTTTGTGATCTGGAAGCTTTTAACCCCTTTGGCGAGTACTGTTGACCTCTCTGTTGTATATTTTTACTACACTGACTTCTTTTGCACTTTTTCAATTAGTAAGCCTTGTTTAATTTGTCCAAACCAAGATCAGTGTTTGTTCTTTATATTAGTCAAGGTTCACAGAGAAACAGAACAATAGGATGTATGTGTGTATGTATGTGTGTGTGTGTTTGTGTGTATATCTATAAATACATAAATAAAATAAAGAATTGGCTCACATGATTATGGAGGCTTGGAAGTCCAGACGTGAAAGAGCTGATGGTACAGATCCATCTGAGACCAAAGCCCTGAGAACCAGGAGAACTTATGGTATAAGTTCCATCCAAGTCTCAGTCTGAGAACCAGAAGAGCCAGTGGTATAAGTCCTAGTCTGAGTCCATCTCTGAAGGCAGGAGAGGACCAATATTCCAGCTTGAAGATAGGCAGAGAGAGCATCTTACTCAATCTTTTATTCTATTCAGGCTTTCAACAAGCTGGATGAAGCCTCAATCTCCTGATTCTAATGTTATTATAATATCACCCATAAACACCCTCACTGACACACTCAGTAATAATGTTTAACCAAATATCTGGGCACCATATGGCCAGAGTTGACTACTCGATGCATAAAGTTAACCATCACCTTCTTCTTACTCTACTATTGACATTTGCCAATGCAGTGGTTACCCATAGCTAAGTAGCCCAATCCTGGACCACCCCTGGAGCTGGGACTGGAGTCAGTCCTGCCTAAAGCTCATAGCAGTTGTACAGTGGACCAGGGCTAAAATTAGTGCTGGAGGAGAAAATCACAACGTCTATTCATTTCTACTGTCTAACTTCTAATGGATATTTCATTTGCTGTGGCAGAGACCATGACTGTCTTCCTTTTGCAAATGAGAAGGCTGTGAGATCACACTCTTCCAATTTAAACTATTTGTCAGTTTAATAGAGATTGATTGTTTATATAAAGAATATTTGGAGGTGTGAGAAATGTAACTGGAGCCAGCATGCCATAAGAAGGTGGGTTTGACCTGTTGCTTCATGGAGACTCAGAGCTTCTCCAAGATATCTGAGAGCCAAGATGGACAGGGAGCTGGCAAGGCTTTGGGTTCCCAGCCTGCTTCAATCATAGTGCTTCTTTCTCAGATGTTTCAGATATTAGTACATGCAGGATTTCCTTTAAGACCTGATGCTACTACCACGCAGGTTGAAAGCTACTGCTCCATCCTAGCTCTGCGACCTTGAAAATAAAAACCCTCTCCCCTTTTTGGTCCTCAGTTTCCTTTCCTTGTAAAATGAAAGTGTTGGACTAGAAGTCCTCGAAGGTTACTTTCATCTTCAACAGTCTATGATTTTGTGACTTTTGCCATTGGCCAAAGTGGTACTTATTAATTTCATGAAAACTGACTCAATTACTACCTCAGAAGTTATTAATTCAGCACCGCTTCCTCATCCTAGTGAGTTTTCAGCTGGCTAATGCCACATGACAGTCATAAAAATGCCAGCATTGCTGGTGTGGGGTGAAGTTAACAGCGTGAGATTTGCTAAGTGTTTCTGTGCAATCAGTGTGAAAGCAATCACATCTCCAGAGTTAGAAAGGTCAGTGCCCTGTAGCTGCCAAACCTTACCACACTAAGGGGACATGAAGGGGACTGCCACCCGCCGAACACAAATCAGGCCAAAAAAATGGATACCCTTTGCAGTTGCAGTCTAATAGCTCCGAATGTCAAACAGTATTACTTTCAGAGACCGTTAAGCCCCCTTCTCAGTGTACAGCAGTGTATAAATCCCCTAGTCTCATTTGATTAATCTGGGAGACCGTAGAATATGTTATTAGGCACAAAAAACATGACTGCAATGTGATAGTCTGTAGTATTATTGAGCATAAAACTTCTTTTAAGTCCTGATTTTTTTTTTTTTTTTTTTTTTGCTGGTTCCATATTGCTTGAAAGGGGAAAAACCCCATTGACCTTAGTGAACGAGTGTCCTATGTGAATTAATGTTAGTGAGTATATATGCAAGTAAAAAATATGGTCGGTTTGCACAGTGAATCAGAACCCCTACAGGATCAGAACTCTTTCTTTTTTCCCTCTCTCTTCCGCAACCCACATTTCCAAGCTCCTGAACACATACCTGTCCTTGGCAGGAAGGAGACTGTCATATTAACAGCGGTTATCTCTAGTTGGTGAGATTACAAATGATTTTTTTTATTCTTTATGTGTTTTTTTTAATATCTTATACATTTTTATAGTGGGCACATATTATATTACAACAAGAAGATGTACATTTTCCTTTGTTCATTTAAAGGTAATTCTTTTCCCCAGAAAGGCCCCTGAGAATGCTGTCTTTTTTCTTCACCCTAAAATGGAGCAAGGTACACGAAGTGCCGTGTGAAATAGATTAACCGAGCCCTGCCTGGGACGCGTGCCGCTTCTTCCTTTTCAAGACCCAGAGCCACTGCGGCCTGACAAGCGGTAAGAAATGTGATAATAAAGACGATGATCCACTCCAGGGCTGGATTTCATTTCCAGCTTAATTAAATCCTAGAAACACACCTGACCTCCAGCTTTGAAGAGCTGCCGCAAAAGCCAGGTGCCCTCATCAGCTCGGGCTCAGCCTGCAGTGATTGTGGGACGACAGCCTGAAAGGAGAGGGTGGAGAGAGGCAGACGCCAATGGAGATGAAACAGCGGAATCAGGAAGCAATATTTCAGAGAGAGCCATTTTATCTGGTGGATGATCTATTTGCCCTTCTGCTTAAAAGGTAAACAGTGACGCTAACCTACAAACGTACTGAATTGAAACTCCTTCAATGGCACCCCAGTGCCTCGCCACCTGTCCCCTCCCACCACCTCCTCGCCTGCTCCCTGCCCCCACCTGTTGTGGTAAATTGGGTACAAAATGCACTTGGTTGGCACAAGTCCTGGCTGGCCCGTCAGTACGCGTGGGGTGACTGGCTCCTCCCGCATTTACAAACTCCTAGTTGCTTCCGATCTGCAGCCACTGCTGCCACCTGATCCTGCCGCCTGGGGTCTCTTTGTTCTATTTCCCGGAGACCAGAAATTCTCTTGAAATGTAGATAAAGAGGAAAAGATCCTTGCCGTGATTTATCAAGCCCGGGAACTGTACAAGGAACTTAAATGACATCATCTTACCTGGTTTTCACAACAACTTGTGATGTATTATCAAAGTTTTACAGATGAGGAAATGGAGCTCCAAAAAATTAGGTAACTGTTTTAGATCCAAGACGCAGAGCTTGAGACAGGGGTTTGGGTACATGGAATTTTTAGAGGGGGTGCTATCAGGAAAAACCGGAAGAGAGACACAGTATCAGGGAGAAAAGGGAAAGAGTGATCAAGGATTTGGTCTCAGGAAACTCAGCCTTGTCCTGATCCACAGGGGGGCTCTGGAGCACAGACCACACTATGGAGTGGTCCCCACCTGGAGGCCAACGGGTAGACTCAACTCCTCTCAGCAATTTGCTGTGAGCTATCACCAGGAGTGAGGACATGAACTCTCAGGACAACAGGCTCTCATTAGTCAAGGACAATTCTCTGAAGGAAGGGACCAGTGGGGAGCTCATGGCAATACCCACAATATCTGGAGAATAGTTGTACCAGCCCGTATAGCGGCTCTGGCAGGACATCACCAGCATTCACTAATCCACAATTAGTCTACACTACTTCCCTTTCAAACGCAGAGATGACTTTGGGGTTTGGGATGATCTAGTGGATCATTTCTATTTTTGTAGAGTTGTAAGGATTGTTGCAAATGTGCATAAAACATGCAATGCATAGGAGGTACTTAACCATAGGTTACTTTCATTATTTTGATCACTATCATCTGTAAAATGGGTTTAATAGCACACATGGGCCTTCATAAAAAAGAGAGTGCAGGTGCTGAGCTGTCAACTGTTCCAGTGAGACTAAGAGGAACCTTTTGTTGCTACTATGCATGTGATGGCTTCTGTTGTGGAAACTGGTTTCTAACCTGCTTCATCTTTGCCCATTTCTAAAAGGTGTGTGTGTGTGCATGTGTGTCTCTGTGTGTGTGAGAGATAGAGAGAGGGCTAGAGCACAAAAGAATGTAAGTGTTTGTCTTTTTGTATTGTGGTTCAACCCTCATTATGTTTTGATGAATGACTGACTTCAGAAAGAAGCCATCAGATGGAGCAGATTTGACCTGGATCTGCATTTTCTAAAGCTGTTGATACCAGCTCTGTGAATCTGGAGTTGTGGGACCATGAGGTCCTCTTATGACAATTGTGGGGCCACAGTGCAGATTTCTGGGCCTTGTTATCATCTTTGGATATTCTATTACCCCTTGTCTGGGCCAGGCTTAGTCAGAATTAGAAATAGGCAAAGTTGACCTCCTATTTCTGTCCTGATGCTCACCTTTCCTCTCCTGAGCTCCCTTTTTCTGGAATCTATCCTTTCCTTCTTCTACCTTGACCACTGGAGGTGCAGAGAAGTTACCCTCTTGTGATGGCTAATAACTATTGCTGAGATTGAGGGGTTATTGGAACATTAATAACTGACTCTTATAACCTGGAAGTGTTCAAGGCAAAGTGGGATGATTCTGTGGTAGAATCCAAAAACATGGTTTTCTTTATCATAGCCAAGAGCACCATTGGCTGCCCAGAGTGGAGAGGAAAAGGACAGTAACACTTATGATGCTAATAGCAAAGCAAGTATTTATATAACCCTTACCTGGCACTCTCGGTATCTGATTTCAATATTTGGAGGACTCTGTATCACTGTATTTCTAAGGTACCATTGACTATAAGCTGAGTCGCTGAAGACTCATCTGTATTTCAGAAGTATATTACAATGCAAAAGAAAAGTGCTTTTGTAATAAAGAAATTTTTAAAAATTAAAAAAAAAAATCATCTTTGTCTGAAGTTCAGAGAAGTTAGGGAACTGATACATGGGATTTAGGTGGAACAGAGTAACCTCTGGATTTGTCTGTTTCCAAAGCCTGTGATTTTTATCCAAAGCAATGCTAGACTCATGAGCAAGAACATTTAGCCACTGCCACCCCTCTACCACCCTTGCCCATCTCGTTTACGGGAAGATCTTCAGGCCACCTCCACTGCCACTCCCTGAACAGCCTCTAAATAACTCTCTGTTGCTTGAATGATCGCTGCCCCACACCATACACCCCATGGTGGCTAGGGGTTTCTTTCTAAACTGAAGGTTAGATCAGATCACTCTTCTGCTCAACTTTTTCTTCATTATCTTTACAATAAGATCCACAGTGGTCTCCTTGTGCCTTACTAGGCTCGTCTCCTGCTGGAGCCTCGACAAAACTAGGCACTCATTATTTTTCAACAGGACAGGGACTTTTTCAAGAGTGTTATGTGCTACTGTGCTCCCTTCATGTGTATTTGTTGCATATCTGACTCCCTGACTCTGTCCCTCAATCATTGACAAAATATTAGTAAAAGATGTGCTGTGTGCCAAGCCCTGTGTCCAGCAGGTGTAGACTATCAGGGAGTGTATATAGCAGGGGAGACAGACATGTGGCTGCAAAGCCATGCTGAAGGTATGCTCATGATGGACGGGTGCCCGGTGGAGGGCCAACTTATCCAGATTTGGAGGTCCAGGAAAGGTTTCTATCTGAGAAAGAGTTAAGCAGGATTGAAGGTGTATCCCTGAGCAGAAAGTAAAGTGTTTGTGTTCTTGTAAAATTAAATAGGAGACTTTCCAAAATTGGAGGTGTAATCTGGAGCCCTAATTATAGAACATACAGATACCTAAAGTTGGGAGGCAAAGAGGGAGGAATGCTGATTTTTCTTTCCCACATTGCCATCTGTCAACATCTTCCTTATCCTTCAGGGACCATCTCGTATTTTATCTTCTCCATAAAGAGTCCCTTGTCCCCAAGCTATGATGATCTCCTTTCCCTTTTGTTTTTTGAGCACTTTGTACCTTCACGAGGGCTGCCATAATATTCAGAAAATAAGAACTATCTGTCTCCTTGACTCGAGTGTGAGTTTCTTGACGGAAGAAATCTTGCCTTATTTTATCTGTAACACCCCTGCATTGCACACAATGTCTTATCCATAGTAGGTCAGTAATTAACATCTGTTGAGTTGAGTACTCCTTAAATCTGGGGAGCCCTTCCTCGTGTTATCACTTCAGTCAGTCATTTGACATTGATACAATGTCTATTATTTGTGAATAGCTCAAGGGGCCCTGTTTTGGTAGCTGCCAGTTTCACTTCCTGCCACCTGCCCAAGAGTCTCAGCCCATGAAACAGCAATGGGAAGGTGGGCATTGAGGTTATTCTAGCAGAGGTCTAGTTATTCGACAGGGAAGAAAGGCATTTACATGGGGAGCCATATAGAAGAAAGAGTGGGTTTCTTAGACTCAGGAAGCTCGGAGGACCACTCAGTCAGCTTGTGTATCTATAAAATGGGACAAAGATGCTGCCTGGCTAAACTTACAGAGCTATTGTTGAGGGTCAAAGAAGACAATATAGGGGAAATCCACAGACTGCAGAAAAAACTAATATGTGTTTAAGAACCAGTGTTGGTTCTTCACCGGCATGTGATAGGGAAAAAAAAAAAAAAGAAGAACCAATGTTGGCTCAGAGGCAAGGATGGTAGGCAAAATGGCTTGGAATCCTTCCCTGATATTCAGGTGGCGTATTCTACCTTCACCTGTGTGTGTGCACTCAGAATTCAGTGCCTTGGGGGAAAAAAGAGAAAAAGGAAAATCAGCATTCCTCTCTCTTTGCCTCCTGACTTTGGGTATCTACATATGCTATAATTAGGGCCCCAGATTACACCTCCAATTTCAGAAAGTTTCCTGTTTAATTTTACAAGGACATACACACTTTACAATGCCTGACACCTGCTCAAGCAGGCAAATAATTGTTTTGACACTGTGACAGTTGTAGAAAGTATATTTTAAAAATTTCTGAAATCTGCCAATGAGATCATTAGAATCTAATTCTCATTTGCTAGCGCAATGAGATCCCTAGGCCAAATGACTCCCTGATGGTATGCCAGTCACCTTTTCTTGGTCCCTATGGGCTGGTGGAAATTTAATTCCAAATAATTGTTTCATTCCTCACAGATGACTGATTTTTGACCTTTAATGATAATACCAATTATATAGTAAGCACTAGTGAGTTTCTTTGGATGGGTGTTTTACTGCAACTCTTGTTGCTTGAAAAGTAGCTTTAATTTAATGTAATTGTAGGGTTGTTCAGGGCTTCACTGCCCCTGCAGGGTGACCCTGTGGCTGGCCCAGGGCTGTGGGGCATGGAGCCAAGGAGAGCTGGCACTCCTGTTCTTGGCAAAAGTAGCCAGAGAAGGACGGATGGGATGAGGCCCAGAATCCAGGGAAGCAGGTAAGAAGCAAATAGAGGGCATGGGGTGAAGGATCAGTGAGAGAACTGGGCAGAAGCACTACCTTGTGTTTTGGGGTCAGATTTCCTAAAAATCCTGGAAATTCTGGGTGTGGAGAAGGTGGTGTGGTTTCTTTTTGGACCACTGGAACTATACTGCTGAACCATGAACTTGGGAAATGCTGAGCCAGGCCAGGCATGTTTGGGGATCCCAAGGAGCATCTATTTCATTCCTATAATCTTGCAGATGAGGAAACGGAGGCCCAGATTAGTGAAGTGACCTGTTCCAGGTCACACAGCTCTAAGATAGATGTTCAGTTGAGGCAAAATTTACTCTACCAGGTTCTCCAGGTGACATAGAAAAGTGCTCAGGTATTTAACTAGCTGCCAAAGTCTTTTTTTTTCACATCCTGCTCTGACTTGTGATTAGGTGGATAATGAAAATGTCTTTGAGATACGTCATTTCTTTTTCAAGGGCCGTGTCTTGCATCTTGTCTACTCACATGCACCAAATTGGCCATTGACTCATAGAACTTTGTACCTTAGACTTGTCCGTTTTACAGGTGAGGAAACTGAGCTCCCAAGAGGTGAAATGGCCTGCTCAAGGTCACAGACTAGTAACTGGTTCAGTGCAATCAAGAACTATGAATTGGCTCATGCATGTATGATTATGCTGGGCTTTCTAGGTACAGAGAGGAAGTTAATCAAGGCACTTGAAAGACAGTTGGGGAGACAAGACTTTGCTAGCTTCTCCTCTGCTGTCAGGCAGGGAAGAGGTGATGAAGGGCTGAGCCACCTCTTTCCTGGGTCCTGGGGTTGTGCTGTGTGCAACAGGTAGACACAAAAGGGAAACTATGTTCTGAAGGTGAGGGCAACTTCAGAGCTAAAATAGACGGTCACAAAAGAGGGCTGATCCGAGAGGCAGAGGAGGAACAGAAGCCAGGTGAAATGTTTATTTACTCAGAAAGTTAAATTCAAACAGTGCAGAAGAGCATACAGTGAAAATCACCTGTTCCTTGTCTTATCCCTCTCTTCCCTGATCCGCTTCCCACAGGTGGGCCATTTCTGCTTTTAATTCTTCCAGTGACTACCTCCAGAACTCTAAATAGTATTGGAAACCTTTATTTCTCCAATTATCAATTTTAAACACCAGCCAATGAGATTACCAATCATGAGTGATAAAAGACTGTTTAACTTCTCCCATCTTCTCTCCCCTCATTCTACTTTTCATACTTACATTTTTAGTGTATTAGTTTGGGTCCTTCTATTGGTACGTAAATAATTTCAAAAGGTATACAACAAATGCCACATTTTGATCCATCAAATTCAAACAAGTTTGACTTGCTGCTGTCAAATTTGAGGTAAGAGGTGAGAAGAAATTAGAAGCCCTGAACTTCTTTCCCTCCTTCTCATTTTCACAGTCTTCCAACTGCACCATTAAACATCATCAAGTTTTATTACTTTGTCATTGTATTTTATAAACATGTTTAGGCTTTCCCTGATTTGCCTGTAGCTTGAATTTAAAATTGAAGCACAAATTCAGGTCATTTGCAATAAAATATATATATTCACCCCAAGACCAAGTAGAGTGACTGGCTCTTCTGAGAGTGGGGAGCAACACAAAACAAAGCATCTGTAGCTTATAGCCAGCACCTTCTCAACGTCCAAAATTTATTTTAATTTCCTTCGGTTTTTCGAAATCATGACATTTTAATTTGTTTCATATTTGTGGTCTTTTGTACTGATTTTGTTTTGTCTAATGTTTCTAATTTTCTTTTCATTTTTCTTATTGAAAAGAAATACGATTTCTTCACCATTTTACAAAGATGTGCCTGCTTCATCACATTACCTGGCAAATTGGAATCTACCTTTTATGAAGACTTTTGTCTTGGAACGCTCTCTGACTTAATGTTCTTGCTGGGGCTTTTCATTTTTCATGGTTAGTTCCATAGTTCTCCTTCTGGTTTTTATTTTCAGCGCACTACTGGCTTTTGCCTACTGTTTTCATGGTTTCCATTTGCTTGAATTTTTTTTTTTTTTGGTCTCTTCAAGGGTATCTTCAAGTAATTCTTTTTCCAATAAGGGTGTTTGAGGAAGTAACTATGAGTATTGCATGATTTAATATTTAGCCTTCACATTTGAGTGACAATTTGATATAAACTAGAGATTATTTTTCCCCCAGAGTTGTGAAATGATTTGTTGCAGGTTGGGTTTTCCAGAAACAGAGATGGAGTTTGGGGAACAGGTGTTTAACAAGGATCAACACCTGTGAAAGGAAGGAGGCACTGGCAAGATTGGGCTCATTGAGAAGCTGAACTGAGATACAGGCCCTACAATGCCCCAGCCAACATGGCAGATGCTCTGGATGTTCTGTGTTGGGTAGAAATGGCTGGACCTTTATACTCTCCCTCTCCCCTCTTTCAGTCACCAGGTACAGGCTGCTCTGGGAAGAATATGCCCTTGGTGAGGTGGCTCTCTGTAGTTGAGGCTGATCCTGAAGGAGCTGAGAGCTGGAGGCTCTGTACTGACTCTAGTCCATGCATCTGGGCAGGAAGTCTTCCTTGGGGGGGGGGCAGGGTAATGCATCTCTATGTCTACCATGGTGTTGATCCATGGTATGCTTGCAAAAATCTGTTTTTTTTTCTTTTTATATAAGCTTTAGGATGTGTTCTTTTTCCTTGGTATTATGGTTGTTCTTACAACATATTTATGTGAAGTACAAAGGTGCAGAGGAAGGTGCAGCCCTGCAGCCCTGCACCACAGAGCCTGGCTTGATAAGACAGGCGTAGGCTGGATTTAACCTCTACTTACCCCCTAGCCAGGTGCCGTTGTACAGTGCACAGCCTATACATCGAGAGGCATGGCCCTGCTTGGTGGGTTCCAATTTATGAAGATGTGTTCTGCTTATTTTGCTTAGCATTTGGTGAGGCTTTTATCCTAAGAGCTTGCAACTTACTTTAGTTCTGGGAAAATTTCTTCTTTACTTCGTGCTGGCTGTAAGTTCTTTGGATCATGACAATTAACAGGCTTCACTTAAAGGTACGAGGAGTAGAGTGTGTGTACATAGGTGAGACTCCTCTCTCAACACAGCTTCTTCGTCTGGTGTTATCTGTTGATAAGATTCTATATGTTTTCTCTGTTCCAGAACTTTGCTAAACTTTCAGATCTGCCAGTGCTCCTTCTGTCCCCTGTTTTAGTGTTAATATGGGTTTATTCACTGTTTAATTTATTGATTATAGTCACTGGGATTTTAATGGGCGTTTTGGTAGCATGTTGTGGGGAGATAATTCCATGAGTAGATTTCCTTGAGTAGATTGTTCATGTGGTATTTTGAGTCACAGATGACTGAAAAGTAGTGGCTTAAAATTTTCTATGAGTTGGGCTTTAGAGGAGGCATTCTGATTGGAAGGAGGTGTGAGGAGATGTGTTTTGAAACTCTTTGCTTATAGTGAGTACACTGCTTTTACTTAAGAGTATATGATTATTTGACATGCATGAATTGAGGATTATTGGAGATTATGGAGGGTTGAAAGTCACTCATCCCAAGGTACCACCATTGTTTAGAACAGATTTTACTGAGTCAACTGTTGTGAGATGGATGCCGGCATCTTAGAGAGGGCTCATCTATCCCAAGGAAGGAGTTAGAGAAAAATGAAAAGACTTAAGTAATTTTCTTTGTTCTATTGAATTGTTTTGATAGAGACAACACTGTATAGACAATGGAATGTGTTTATGCAAAATTTCTGCATACAAGCTGTTCTGATAAAGACAGATACAAGTTATTTCTGGCAACATCCTCAAATTAGACCCCTAAAATGGCTCTTCCTCACTTTCTTTCACAGATATGCCTGGTATGGACTGAATTGTGTCCTGCCAGAATTCATATGTTGAAGATTTGATTGTATTTGGAGATAGGGTCCTTACAGAGGTAATTAAGTTTAAATGGGGTCATAAGGAGAGGGCATACATCAATCCATGAGTGCATTAATAAGATGTGGTATATGTATACCAAAAGTACTACTCAGTCATAAAAAAATGGTGAACTAATACCTCCTGTATTAACCTGGATGGAACTGGAGACCATTCTTTTAAGTGAAGTATCACAAGAATGAAAAAAATAAACACCACATGTACTCACTATTAAATTGGACCTAATCAATCAATACTTATATGCACATATGGAAATAGCATTCATCAGAAATCAATCAGGTGGGAGGGGAGAGGGAGAGTTGGGTAAATTCACACCTAATGGGTACAATGCATGCTATCTGGGGGATGGACATACTTGTGGCTTTGACTCAAATGGTACAAGGGCAATACATGCAACCCAAACATTTGTACCCTCATAATATTCTGACATTAAAAAAAAACAGGAAAAAAAAAAAAAAGGATGGGACTTAATTCATTAGGACCGGTACCCTTATAAAAAGAGGAAGACACAAGCAGAGAAAAGACCAAGTGAGGACACAGTGGGAAAGTGATCACGTACAATCCTGGGCGAGAGGACTCAGGAGAAACCAAACCTGCTAACACCTTTGTGGTGTCTTTTATGGCAGCCCTAGCAAATGAATACAATACCCTAAACTTCTCTGTGAGAAATTTTTGTGACACCCTTATTTGGAGTCAGTTTCAACCAAATGTTATTTCCCAATTATTTTTGACCTTTATGAAGGTCCAAGATTAATTAATTTGACAAAACATTTAAAAACTATTTTTATGCTGGTCATGTACTGAACTTCACAGAGATATGTGCTCAGTACTGTTTTGTTTTGATCTCTGGGCTTGGTGTTCAGGGCATACAGAAGATCCTTAAGACATTGTTTCTCTTCCTAAGGATTCCTTCCTATAGGTTGATCTGCATTAAATGACATGGATATATCCACCCAGGGATGGGAAGGATGGACATATCCACAGAGTGAGTGGCTGTTGCAAGGTCTGAGAAAAAACACAGGCATGGGAAATGTTAACTCAGTTGAATGACAAACAGGTTGAATTGTTTCCAAAGGTCTGAAATGTTTACTGAGTTTTTACTCCATATTTTTAAGAGGACAGGATTACCAAGGATTCACTGCATCCCAGTTGACCATGATGTTTCATACCGTGCTTCTACTTTGTTGCTGTTTACTTGGTCTGATCAAAGCTCCTAGCCCCATCTTTTACCTGCTTCCACACTGAGGACTTCAGTGGACTCCAGTGATAGTATCTGAGTGTCACTCCATACTGTATGTGACCTTAAAAGCAAATTATTCATTCTCTCTGTCTCTTAGTGAGGATAATTATTGTCCCTATTTAACACACATAGAGCAGTCAGCCTAGTTTAGGACATGTAGTAAATACTCATTATGTGTCGTGGGTCTGGATGGTGCCTCCTCACCTTCAAGGAGCAACTGAAGCTTTCTGATCCCCCCTGCTCAGCTATATTTGGTATTTCTCCCTCTGGGCTCCTAAAGCACTTGCACATTTCTCTCTTATTTCACATCTCGTATTATATTATAATTATTTGTTTAATTATCTATCTCCTGCCCTAGTGTTGTACACCATGATAATCCTATTTTATTTTTTATTATAATTTCAGCTTACTATGAAAGTCCCTTGCACGTAGTAGGCATTCAAAGATTGTTGCTGAGTAAATACTTAAGACAAATTACTCTTTGATTTGGGGTAAAGCACATAGAAAAATAAGAGAGAGAGAAAAAGATGGAGTTGAATTATAGAACATGGGCTAGGGAGACTTTTAAGAATTTCATGATAGTCAATTGCTTGGCTGTCGGGGAATTGATGATTATGAAATATGTGATGTGATCTGACCCAGTGAAAATTGGGCAGGTGAATGAAATTCTACTTGGGGAGATTGGCATTCTTGAGAACTGACAAAGGCTGTATCTCCCGTCAGCTTTCGTGTTATTTTGGTTCTGCTTACAAGTGGCTGTTAATGCCTCACCCTAACTACTGCAGAACCTAATATCCTCCCAAATTCCATCCTCTACAAACCACAAAAGTATTTTCTCAGACTAAATCCCTGACTTTCTCTCAATCTTCTACGATGAATTTGCAATTATTTTTGGCCTACAGAGCATACTTTGAAAAAAAATTCAAAGCACCATTATTGCATATGTACAAGAAATCTTTATTTTGCAGATTATTCACCTATGATCTGAATCCTTAAAATTGCTTGGTTTATGTGGGGTTTATGATATGTGCTGGGGATTTTTATCCTTCATGAAGGAGATGGCTCAGCCATCTACTCAAAGTGAGTTTGATTTAAATATCATTATTAGAAAGCTGAATTGATTCAGAAGATCATGAGACTCAAAGCAATTGTTCTGCTCAGATCCCCAAGGACAAAGCAAGGGAACAGAGCCTTATCCAGGACCTTGGGATGATGTCAGCTTGTATGACAGGATGGTGTTAGTGAAATATTTTGAAACATTGTTTACATAAGAATTATTTTTTTTTAAAGAACTGTGGTGTGAATCACACTATTTTCAGTTACACTCGATCTTTTGGGTAGCTGGAAAATTTATATACAATATCAGTGAGATAGATGATAATATTTTTCTGCTTAGGAATGGTGCCAGGGAGGCCTAGGGTCCGGCTTTCATTCCTATAAAGGTTAGCTAGGTAAATTCAGTTCCCTAGTGCTGATAGCCCCTTAATCTTCACTCTACCTTATACAGTTCCCTCTTATCCATGGTTTTGCTTTCCATGGTTTCAGTTACCTGTGGTCAACTGCAGTTTGAAAATATCATTAAATGGAAAATTCCAGAAATAAACAATTCATAAGTTTTAAATTGCATGCTACTCTGAGTAGCATGAGGAAATCTTGCACCATCCTTCCTGGGACGTGACTCATCCCTTAGCATATCCAAGCTGTATATACTACCTGGCTACCCGCCCTTTAGTCACTTAGTAGTGGTCTCAGTTATCAGAACAACTGTTGCAGTATCACAGTGTTTGTTTTCAGGTAACCCTTATTTTACTCAATAATTGTCCCAAAGCACAAGAGTAGTGATGCTGGCAATTTGGATATGCCAAGGAGAAGCCGTAAAGTGCTTCCTTTAGGTGAAAAGGTGACCTTGGCATTCCTTGGCTAAGGTTTAGTACTACCCATGGTTTCAGGCATCCACTGAGGGTCTTGGAATGTGTCTTCTGCAGATAAGGGGGGGCTACTGTAGTTAACATTTATCTGAACACATGTTATTTCTCAAGACTTCCCTGAGAGGTTTACAGTCATACAGTCATTCCTGTCTCAGAGATGTAGAAAACCAGACTCAAAGAAGCTAAATAACTGGCTCATGAGCACAAAATATTAATTGTATGTGACTGTGATGGTCAGTTTTATGGCCTTTCTTATGGTCTGATCTGTGGATTTTGGACAGCCTAGCCAATCCCAATAATTGCATAAGCAAATTCCTTCAATAAATTTCTTAATATCTATCACCTGATGATCCTGTTTGTCTGGGTGAAGCCTGGCTTATATAGTGACAGAGTGACTCCTCAAATTATGAAAGCAATACCTTACATTTGTATGCTGCTTTATAGTTTGCAAACTGCCCTCACAGACATTATCTTGGGTAAATTCTAAGGTTGTGAATAGACAAGTCAATCAATCATCATCTTTGTCATCACCACCAATATCATCATCATCAGACATCATCATCATTGCCAGACACCACCATCAGCATGATTGTTGGTGCCACTTTATAACTGAGAAAGAGGATTATGCAGCCTATAAGCAGAAGATCAGGGGCCAAAAACCGGTTTTTCTAACTCTAAATATTACGTGCAACACCCAGCATCTACATGCATAAACCTTCAAATGCTTTACCCTCTGGGTTTCTTAATGGCTTCCAACGACCATTTCCTCCATTATAACTTATTACTGCAAAGCTGTCCAGCCACTACACCTGTGACAAATTCTGGACCTTGTCAACATCTGTAATCATATCATTTCTAAAATCTCTCTTTTAAACATCTATTAAAAAATCTCTGGCCATGACCTCTTCCTGTGGATTCTTCTTTATCAAAGTTCTGGTCATTCTGAAGTCCTAGTTAAGTGGTGAATAGTTTGTCTTCATGGTTATGTGTATCCTATGGACAGCTCTTTACTAGCAATTTTTAATTTAGTAACATCAAAATTCATTTTTACTCAATGAATGTCAGTCTAGCCACAAAGATTTCAATGTAAATATCTTCTGTATCTCTCATAATTCTTAATCCTCTTGAATGATTAAGATTAGGCCATATGAGGTATTTCTAAGTGATATGTATGTGTATATGTGTTCTTGTGTGTGTTCCATATATCACAGCATGTCACCTAGAGAACATGGTTGAATCTGACTCTTTGAGAAAATTTATCAAATCATACAATTCTACTTTGGAACTGAAAATCTTGACATTTATTTTAAAGATGAGGAGGAAAACAACAGCTAACAAAGGCAAGTTATTGTTAAGGTTAGCCTAAAGATTTCTCTGTATGTAGTGAATTGTAAACCTAATTGAATGTGTAAACAGACTATAACCTATTCTTGTACCAATCACCGAGTTTTGGCCATTCAAAGGTGGCCAACTGTTCAAACTGTGTTCAAATAAGAAAAACGCTGAGGTGTAATCAATCCAGCTGTTTCTGTCTCTCGCTTCTGTTTTCTGTGCATCATTTTCCTTTTTCTTTCCATAAATCCTCTTTGACTGGGTGGCAGCAGTGGAGTCTCTAAACCTATTCTGGTTCAAGGACTGCCTGATTTGCAAATCATTCTTTGCTCAATTAAACTCTGTTAAATTTAATTTGTCTGAAGTTTTTCTTTTAACATTATATAATATTGATAAGACTGATAAGACAACATGGTCCATTATCCATTTATTGAATAAGTGCATTTACCTGAACAACCTCAACTCTGAGCACAATTATAAATCATGTAAGGATGATTTGCAGTACCACGGTGGAAGGTTTAAAATGTTTGCTGTATATATAATCTCTATTTTTTGGCATTTAGGTAGTTCCATTTTTTTTTTAAAAAGTACAAATCAGTAAGGGAAAGACAACCCAATAAAATGGGCAAAAGAATCAAAC
This sequence comes from Lepilemur ruficaudatus, assembly GCA_963574885.1. NCBI lineage: Eukaryota > Metazoa > Chordata > Mammalia > Primates > Lepilemuridae > Lepilemur > Lepilemur ruficaudatus. Next base: position 77,358 of record CAUYRT010012431.1, read on the forward strand.
AGCCATATGGAAAAAGAAGGTATATAAAATAGCTAATGAGCACATAAAAAACTGCTCAACGTCAGATGTCATTGAAGATATGCAAATTAAAAACACAAGGAGATGCTATAGCTCATATCCACTAGAATGGCTAGAATTAAAAAGACTGGCAATACCAAGCAAGTGTTAAAGATGTGGAAACAGTGGGACCCTCATACATTGCTGGTGGGAGTATGAAACTGGTAGAACCACTTTGGAAAAGTTTTGGCATTTCTTGTAAAGGTAAACATTCACCTATCCTATGACTAAGTAATGAAGCCCTTAGATGTATACACAAAGGAAATAAAATCATATGTCTAGAGCAGGCAAAATTAATCTATAGTTATAAAAGGTATGTTAGTGCTGCCTGGTGCCTGGGGTGGGTGGATTATTTTCAAAGGAAGCATAGGAAACATTGTAGGGGTAATGGGTTGTTCTACTTATTGATTGTGGGGTGGTTATGACAGCAGGGTGTGTTAATTTGCCAAAAATCATCAACTATGTGCTTAAAATCCGTGCATTTTATTGTATGTAAAAACTATACCTCATTAAAAATGAACATCAAAAATAAAAATACTATAATGAGCATCTTTGTACTTTAAAAGAATTTTTATTCCTTTCATTAGGACAATTTCCCAAGCCTTTTGCACTTGTTCCCTGAAACCATATGAAATTGTGACAATTTGCTTGATATTCAAAAGGAATGTATGGGAATAAATATTTAACTGATGGGATTTCTGTCAGGGACTGAAGTAAAAAGTTTAGGCTTGTTGAGGGGAAGATATTTTGTTGAGGGGCTTTCATTCAGCCTTTTAGATACTGGTAAAGTCTGCTCTATCTAAAATGTTACAATTCTCGGGAAGCAGTTTATTCCATCTTACAAGGCTTGAAAGGGACTGGTTTTGTTTTATAAATTCCTCACAGCCCAAATTTTAGGAAGAGATTGACAAGAATTTGGCGCCTGTGTGAATCCCAATCTCTATTCTCACTCCTTTCCTTCTCTCTGGTCCAGGGAGGAGGAGCCGCAGGCTGTGAGTAGCAGATGCTTGGGATGTCCCACATCCCCTCAGCTCATCTGATTCAGCACAGCTAGGTAGACAGCTCCACACAGGAGACAAAATCACACAACGTGCAGAGTAGGGGTAGCTCTCTACTTTTTCCAGAGCCACCAAAGACTAATCAGCTGCACACAGGTAGAACTTGAAGTATGATGAAGTTAGCTTTCCTGGGATCAAACCTCAACCTAGCCACTCAAGTGGAATAGATCTGAGGTAAGTTCTCCATGGTTCTTTAGCAGGCCCCCAGCAGATTGAGCCCTTCTTGCCCACAGTGATAGCAACTCAGAAATGCACTCTTTATTAGATTTTCTTTCTTCTTTGTCTTACTTTCACTATATCCTCAATTCTACATCCTCTCCAATAGAACACCTGCACCCAAGTCCTGCCTCAGCTCTGCCTTTCGGGGGATCTGAAACAAGCGCTATTGCTGAAAGTGAGCTGTGCTTTAGCGCATAGTCTTCTCTCTGCCTGTTCACCATTCTTCCCTCTACCTTCTTGGAGAATACTCCTATTCTGCTTGTCAGGCCCTCAGTGAAAACTTTTGTTGCCTAGCTGAGCAGCCAGTAAACATCCCTCTTTGCCACCCTCATTGCACTTCACCGTATCACAATTGTTATTTCACTGTCCTGAGGTTGTTTTCATCTCGAACTCCCTCTAGGATTTCTGAATTAGCATGAAAGAACTCTGGAATGAGCTAGCAGGACATGTAATTGCCTCTACATCGTGAGCTCCTATAGGTAGAAACTGCAACTTGTTTGTTTTTGAATCTCAGCATCTCACACAGTTTGGGCATAGAGTACCGAATAGATGATTGTTGAACAGAAGTAAAGTCACTCTGCTGGACAGAGGCACAAGCTCGGAGAGAAGTCATTCCCTCTTCCATCTTTTCCCTTGGAAACCCTTCTTCTCATGATATTCTTGCTCCTTGCCTGACACTGAGCTGAAGTCCACAGCCAAAACCCTGTGGCCTGTCTCTCTAATGGAGATGCACATGCTCTCCAGATCTCTGTACCCAGTTGAGCTGGTTCCCTGCAGTATGCGCCTGGAGCACAAGATCACTGAAGCTGGCTTAATTTAGCTGAGCCATTCTAAGGGAGATAATGGTAGCTCTGAGGGACCCCTTCACTGTACAGATTCTATTATACAATGTCCTGCTGACCTACTCTCCAGGGCCCTTTGACTTGGCAGCAGCCAAGAGACGTTCAGAGACACAGGCCCTGATTAAGATCATTAGGCATACCCTCCCTCCACCTCTCAGGAAGCAACCAGCAGGGAGAAGGGGCCTGAAAGCACAATAGCGCACCAGGCCCCTGGGGTTCAGTTACTGGTTCTGCCATGGAACGGCAGAATGAACTGGGGTCCTCGTTTAAGTTCTTCAATACTCAGTTTTCTCACCAGTGAAAGGAGAAGAAGAAAACCTATCATAACATCATTTTGAGGGTTAGATGGAATAACATTTAAAATACCTTCTGATGGGAGCTCAGTCTTTTATTGTTCATGAATCCTTTTGGTAGTCTGGTACAGCTGATGGACTCCTCAGAACAATTACTTTGAACTCATACAACAAAATATGTAAGATTATAAAAGAAACATTATAGAACAGTTATCAAAATGTATTTGTTAAAAAATTTGTGTTAGAATGTAATATGTATTTCTTTGTTCATGTATTAAAAATTTAAAGATCAAGCTGAGAGTCTGATAACTACTATAATTCTGAGATAGTGAGACACATAAATGATAGTTTGATTTATCTGCCAAAGTATAATATTGTACATGAATATCTGTGATTTCTGTGGTTGACAAAGTCCCATTGTGGGTTCGTAGCCTACATTCATAAATGAAGAAAATACCAATTATTAGTTAAAGAATAGTGGAAATGAAAATGAATTTTATTTCCTCCAAGTTTATGGAGCCCTGAACCTCTTGCCTAGCAAAAAGTAAACAGTGGATAGCGGTTAATCCCCTTTCTTTAATTTCCTCTTTCTGATGCCTCCTCTCAACAAGTACTATCCTCAAGTTTTCTTCACCTCTCACTTCATAACAAAATGTGGCCTGAGGAAAGGACCTGACATCAGGCATTTAGCCTGTGGGGTGGATAAGTGTCCATTTCCTTGCTTTCATTCTCTAGAGTTTATCTCATTGTGGAAGAAACTGAAGATATTTCTGCATAGGGACAAGGTGGACATCCTCAGCTCCCAAGAAGAATTCATACCACAAAGGGAGCAAGTGACACTTTCCTAAACTTCAGGCTGGTGTCAAGCAGCTGCCGTGGACTTGGTTTCCAACCATCATCCTAGGTGGCTTGGTCTTTCTCCTGAGTGATCAGAAGCCCAGAGAAATGGAACCCTGATCTTTTAGGTCTTGCTTTGGTTCCTGCTCGGTTCCTGCCAAGCTAGGGTGAAAGCTAATTGTGTGTGTCTCTTCCCAATTCTGTGTTGAGTGATGTCACATTGGTAACTAGAGACCAGTATGGTAGGAGTATTTACACCATGGAATTGGCAACTGCTACTCATCAGGGCTTCTCAACTCCCACCTCCATCTATCTGGAAAGCCAATTATGAAGAATTTGTCAGCACATCACTGTCTGTATCTTCTGTTTCCTGTCTGGTGATTCTGCTTTGACAAAATCGGTCACTCTTTCTGTTTAAACACTGTCTGGTGCACATTATTGTGTCCCTAGAAAGGGACTTTTACACTTTTGGTGTTCCCTCATTCTGTACTGGAGTCAGCAGATGACAGCAATTTTTCTCTTTGCCAAAACCTAAAAGAACGATCTCACTTTTCCACTTGGTGAGTGAGAAGATTTTCCATGTTCATAGTTTTCTGACAGTCAGGCTAAACAAGTAGGAGCCATTACAACTTGTGAGAAGATGTCACAAAAATATCGGTGATTTAGGACAAATGCATCTGACAGGAGTGTTGATCAGGGGTCCGTAAACTTTCTTTTAAAGGGCCAGATGGTAAATATTTTAGATTTTTCAAGCCAAGATGCAAAATTGAGGCTATTATGTAGGTACTTATATAACTATTTCAAATGTAGCCATGCAAAAATATTCTTAGCTTGTTAATTATGACTACACAGGGAACTGGTTGGCATTGGCTCATGGGCTGCAGTTTTCTTACCCCTTTTATGGAGGACTGACCTGGGGGATGAGAAGAAAGGCAAGGTGGTCAGGTAGGATCAGGCAGATAAAGATGTTGAGAGCTAAGACTTTCATAGTAACATGGGGAGGAAGGAAGAAGGAGGAAGAGGCTAGAAGGAATTTAAATATCTGATTGGATATAGTAGGTAAATGGAAAGATGAATCAAAAATATGATCTGAGGGCTGGCTGCATTCGTAACTCCATCTTTGGGATTCACAAGCATATTAATACTAGGACATTAAAAGCTTTGAAAAACTCTTCAGTCCAGCATTTCTCAAAGTTATTTACACATTGCACCCTTTATTCATGGACTACTCACTAATGCCCCCCAATGAAGAAATGTATCATAGTATCATCATACTTTAGTTTTCATTGATTTGATCTATAGTTGAATATTTTATTTTGTAGGAGTGAGCATTTTGAAACGGAAGAATTAATCAGTTTAGCGTTTGTGTGTGTGTGTGTTTTGGGGGAAGACTAATAAAATAGGAAATACTCATAACTCCTATGGGAGGTCATGTATTACAGATTAATATAATCTTAGTGCCTGGAAGAAATTAGGCAATTTTTCAACAGGCCAAATTGATATAGTTTTTAAATTATAGATACACTTAGTGAAAATTAAAATTAAATTTAAAATTAAAAGTGTGCTGATAGTTGTTTTTAAACAATTTTTGCTACTGTAAGGTCACATGGCCCTTTAAAATCTTCATTTTAAATCTTCTTTTCAGCATGCTTTTTCTAGATAGCTGTCTTTGAATCCTCTTAAACACACTTACTCCTTTCTTTTTTTTAAAAAAAAGAATCTATAGCAATTTATATGTCTCTTATGAGAGATATTGCATTTATTTGAGTATTTCTATAATCTGTTGGACTGTGTTAATAGGATATTGTATTCATATTGTTTCCTCAATTTTTAGCAGAATGCCAGCTATGTAATATATTCTCCTGAATTAATCAATCAGTACAATTTTGGAGAAGGTGGCCATTTCCACCTACATACAAATAAAGTTAAATCCTGTATCTGTCACCTTCCTATCAGGAAAACAAGAACCACACCAATTATTTTAACAGAGATAATTTAATATAAGAAATTGAATTGCTAAGCAGATATTTGGAGAACTGTAACTATAGAAAGATATAGTAACTGCAGGAAGCATCTACTACACTTAGGGCGGAGGAGAAAAGGGAAGAGGGGATTAGTAGAACCTCAAAGGCTGAATGAAGGGCCCCACAGAGCTGAGCATGGAGCAGGAGGTGCCACCTAGCTGGTGCTAGTGTCTCTGAAGGCAACCCAGTGAGGCTGGTTCTGGGAATATGGAAAAACAGGACTGGAACCAACAGCCACTGCCAGGGTGAGGAACTGTTGCTGAGGGGAGGTTGACAGAAGCAGGAAGCAAACAGCAAGGAGCAAATCCCTTCTCCTTCCTCTAGCCTTGCAGTCTCCCTCTAACACCCTTTATTGGCAGATCTTAACAGGAAGCCAGATGGCAAAGGAGAAATTTTATCTGTGGGGTCCAGCCTCAAAATGATAAAACAGAGAACAGAAGTGTGGGCGGTGCTAAGGGACAATAGCTTAATAAGCAGCCCAGATCCCAACCTACACGCCTGGTCAGTGTCCAAGTGCCCTGAGTCTGGGTGACTCAAGAGGTTTTTTCCTCCAGTCAAGGGCTAGAATAGTCACAGGCATATTTTTGAGTCTTTCCTTTTTTTCACCTTAGACAGCAGAAGCTGTTCATCTGAGTAGAGAAAATAATGGTTTTAATTACATTTCTCTTATAATTTGGAAAGATTTAAATAAAAAGAGGTGTTTTGGCAAAGAGCAAAGCCATTTGGTAACTTGTTCTAAAGCATTTTTCAGAGTCCCTAGATTCAGCTAATCCTGTGATTATGTGCTTCATGTTTCCATTCAAAGCACTAGGGATTAGGAGGTTCCTCTTTTATTGCTGGTGGTGGTGCTTAGTGGACAGCTCAGGGATGACAGGGCTGTGTGCTGAATCGTAATGCACAAGGAACAAAACGGAAGTGGCACCTGTCCTCCCCATGCTCCCTCCTTTGAGGGTACAAAGTGAAGCACCTCCCTCGAGGAGGAGCTGAAGTATCCCAGTGTCTTCTGTGTAGATATCCCAGCGGTCATGTAGAATTATTATTATTTTTTTTAACAGATGAAATGGCTCTAATGTGGAAGTCTGATTTAGGGCAGTGTGTGTAGTGTGAGGAAAGACTATGATGACTGGTTTTGAATCCAGATCAATCACTTACTAGCTGGATGGCCCTGAGGTAGTCACTTCATTTTATTATTCACTTTATTATTGATAACAACTGTACCTGATGTGTTCTCTTATTTGACTCATTCTGAGGATCAAAAGAGATAGTGGCCTAATATGAAAGTATTTAGGTCATGAAATATGAAATGTCTGATTTCAAATCAAAAGTTTAGTTTACTATATCTCAAACAAGAAGCAGTACAATTAATCAAAGTATGCGCCTGAACTATTGACACAGTTTTGCCATCTTAAGGGTAGCTTGTTTATTCCAGCAGTGAAGAAGCCTGGAGAGTGAGTGGTGATGAAATCACGAAAGGCGTTTTCCACAGCTTGTTGAGAATTGAATATTTTTCCTTGCAAGAAGTGGCCCAAAGCCTGGAAGAAGTGGTAGTCAGTTGGTGCAAGGTCTGGTGAATATGGTGGATGACAGAGAGTTTCCAAGTCCAGCCTCTGTAGTGTGAGCAGAGTTGTATGTTCCACATGTGGTTGAACATTGTCTTGCAAGAGGATTGGCCTGTCTCTATTGACCAGTCTTGGCTGCTTAATCGCAAACAATCCCATCATTTCATCCAGTTGGTTGCAGTAGACATCGCTGTCATTGACTGACCATGTTTCATGAAGCTGTAGTGGATAATACCAGCTCTGGACCACCCAACAGACACCATTAGCTTTTTTTGATGAATATTTGGTTTTGGACTGTGTTTTGGCACTTCTTTATTCAACATTTGTGCTGAACACTTGCAATTGTCAAAAAAAATTTATTTTGTTTCACCTCACCTCAAATAATGGGCTCAAGCTCAATCCAAGATAATATAAGCGGTGCTAGCTCACTGTCATTTCTTAAAATTGAGTAATATTCCATTGTAAACATATACCAAATGTGCTCAAATGGTGGTGGTGTTCACCAGGGATTCGGGGGCTGGGGAGGTGTATGCACATCTAAGAGATGCGGTGAACATCGTGGAGGGGAGGGGCATGCTTGAAATCTAGCTGTGGATGGGAATTAGCAGTTGCAATAGGGGGAAGGAAGTGTTCTAAAACTGATTTGTGTGAATAGCTGTATAACTTGGTAAATTTACTAATAATCATTTAAATGTACACTTAAAATGAATTGTATGGCATGTAAATTATACTTCAATAAAGTTGTTAAAAAATTCATTTTTCATTAAATGTGATAATACACTGTAGAAATGGTTTGCCTTTATGTCATGACAGCAAAAAAAAGGCAAGCTTCGAGATGATTTCTCTTCTGACACTCATTTCATTCACGAGGTACCCATCTATCCAGCTTCTTTATCTTGCTGATTTGTTTCAAATGGTCCAATATTGTTGGAATAGAAATGTCAAACCTTGCTGCTAATTCATGCATAGGTTGAGATGGATTCGCTTCCACTACAGCTTTCAGCTCATCATTACGCACCTTGGTCTCAGGTCACCCACGTGGCTCATTTTCAAGATTAAAATCGCCAGGATGGAACTTCTCAAATCATTGACATACTGTGCATTCATTAGCCACATCCTTCCCAAACACTTCATTGACATCTCAAGCTGTCTGCACTGCTCTCGTTCCACAATGGAACTCATATTTGAAAATAACTCAAATTTTTGACTTATCCATAGTTTCACAAAAATTGCTCTAAAACAATTTGAAAGATAATCACAACCCAAACCGTGTGTTTGAAAGAATGAGGATGTACTTTTACAATAAAAAAAAGAATGTCAAAGTGAAATGTCAGAGATATCACCTGTGAAACTTAGTACTTAAGAAAATTGGACATTTCATGCTTAAATAACGTAAAATAGTATTGCAAAAAGTAAAATGAAATCAAAACACAAGGGATCGATAATGATGGTGTTTGGGCTATTTCAGTTCACTTGGTTCTTGACTCCATAGAAGAGAGAGACATCCTCCCCAGTGATTCCTTTCTGTTATAGAGAAGACGCAATGTGTCCCTTTCTGGGTTTATGGTGTACATCTACTTCCATATAAATGTTTATCTCTGATGTTATTATCAACAAAGCTTTCAATGTGGAAGTGAAAATAAACCCAGGAAAAATACCTCTGCCTTCCCAGATCAATTCAGTTTCATTATTTATTATTTTAAGTTGTTTTTTGGGGTAGGGGCAAAATGGAGTAGATGTCTCTGAAAATTTAGTTTGAATCTAGGGTCAACTAATAATAATAATAGTTACAGCAGTAGTAGCATTTGAATGCTTACTGCATGCTGGAAAGTCTTTAAAACACCTATGCTGTATTACTTCCTTAAAATAACCCTATGATGTATATGTTGTTTTTGTCCTCATTTATTTATTTATTTATTTTTTAAATTAATTAATTAATTAATTTATTTTGAAAGAAAATTGGATTAGCTGTATTAATTTTGTACAAAACAAATTTCAGAGCAAGGAAAATTATTAGTGATAAAGAGATGCATTACATAGTAATAAAGGATTCCATTCTACAGCATATACTTCTTAATATATATGTACCTAAAAACTGAGCATCAAAACACCATGTATCAGAAATGGACAGCTCCAGCAT